>CAXKVI010000578.1:0-20500 GCA_964058755.1 Campiglossa producta | reverse complement strand
AAAGAAAATATGTCTCAAAGTCCCATACAGGAAACAACATATTGCAGGAGATTGAGGAAGTAACTGAATACTTTAACGTAAAGCTTGGTTCGAATTTCGTTGTCACTGACCAAAGCAGTAATATGAAGAAAGCCATCGATTTGGGCAGCCTTAACAACCACTTCTGTATAGGGCATGGGCTTCACAATTTGCTTACGGTAGATGGGTATGATTCCGTTCCAGAAATAAATCGTCTAATTTTAAAGTGTAAAAAAATCGCGCGAGCCCTACGTTTCAAAACACATACTCTGAAGTTACAGGCCGATGCCATACAAAAAGAGATTTTGTCAAAAATTGATAACTTGGAAGAACTCCTGGCTTCAGAAGACGCTTCATGGGTCGACTATGACGAAGGGTTCGGTCCCTTTGATGATGTGTCCTTGGAAGTATATAGAAACATAAATAATACCAATGACTTGCATGGCAGTTTGGTGGATAAGAGAAACATCACCCTTAAAAATTCGATATCTACAAGATAGCACAGTGTCTTATCATTACTTGATAGTCTTGGATCTCAAAGGGCTGCCATTAATAAACTTCTTTTAAACTGTAATAAAAGTGACTTAATTTTACTCGAAACGGAAGTACTACTATTGTATAAATTAAGAGACTTTTTGCAAAAATTCAAAGATGCTGTCATTATTCTTTCTGGGGACTCATACCCATCGATTTCTCTTGCGTTAATCATTCGAACTGAGATATTATCAATATTATCTGAAAACGATGACACTGATTTAAATCAGAATAATTTCAGCTTTTGTCAAGATCATTTATTGCAACAAATAAAAAAAAATATAAAGAGTAAACTTGACTATAGATTTCCAATAACTGATATTTTAGTATGCGCAACGCTGCTGGATCCGCGTTTTAACACATTAGATTGTGTTACAGAATACTGCAAAAGCAAATGTAAGACAGAAGTACAGTTTTTGATAGAGATGTATAAAAGACTTGTTGGTGATTCATCAAAAAAACGGAAATAGTGTAAACGATTCTGAAGAAACTTCACCTTCTTCTAAAATATTGAAACTTGCCAAGCGGTATTCTTCGAGTTTGAAAAACTCTAATTTAGAAGCAGAATGTCATTTGCTGCTAAGTCTGTCCTCCAATCAGAATGTTTTAGAGTTTTGGAGGGAAAAGGCGGCTGCAATGCCCTTGCTATCCAAGCTAGCAAAAAAAGTTTTATGCATACCTGCAACAAGTACGCCGAGTGAGCGAGTTTTTTTCTATAGCTGGTCTGACAGTCACAAATAAGCGGTCACAGCTAAGCCCTCACAACATTAACAAAACAATTTTTATCCATGACAACTACGAGTCTTGTGTAGAATATTTAAAATGATTATTTTTCGCTGTGAAAAGAGACACATACAACTTTATAAACATAACATGGTACAAATTTTTTTTTTAAACTAAATAAGTAAATTTCTATCAATGTAAGCATTACAATAGCTTTACTTTTATGTTAACAATGTATGCAAAGACTGAATTGATATAATATTACACTATAAACATATATTTTAAATCACACATGCATATTGTAGTGATCATAACAAAGCCTTCGGTTAATGTACATACATAATTTTAGTTCTAGACTCAATATGTAACATAGTTATTTCAGTGTAAGAATTTGATTAAAAGACTGCTATGCGTTATGTTTTTAGTATTCTTCTATATTATATTATAAAATGTGAACCATTTAAAGTTACGTTCATTTACATTACATAAAAAATGTACCCAAAATTTTTTGCCAGTTCAATAAAAGTCCCAACAATTGAAATTATGGAGTTTTTAAATTCAACATGCGATTTTTTTATACCACCACGCCGGCGCACGCCGGCGGCGCGCCGCGCCGGCGTAGCCGCCGCCGCCGCTATAAAATGGGCCTTACGCCGCCGCCGCCGTCAAATTTGACGGCGTATACCTCTAATATGTATAAACAAAGCATCTATCAATTTGAGAAACATAATCTCGAATTCAACTGTCAAAAGCTTACACTGATCTCACACTTACACCACTTGATTTCTACAATCATCTGCAAATGTTGTAGGGTTGTGATAATAGTGTAACATCAATTTCTGAGTGATTTGTTATTGCAATTGTATTTTGTGTACTTTCTAGACCCTTGTAACTTCACATACACTTAAGAGCGAATACCCCCTATGTTTCACTCCACGGTCGGCTCGAAATGTGTTGAACTGTTTCGATCTAAACTGTTGGCCATTATCCGTTAGGACAATTTCAGGTGTTCCAAAGAGGCTAAATACTTCCCGCAGATACTCGCGAATTGGTGTTGTGTTAAAATATCTAACCAGTTTTAATAGAGGATATTTTGTTAGGGCGTCAAGAATAATCAGGACTCCAATATTTCCCTGTTCCGATCGTGGATAGGGTCCTATTAGATCAATGTAAAGTTTCTGGAAGGGGCGCTCAGCGATGGCAGGCGTAGACATAGGGGGGCGTAAAACAGTATTTGGTGATTTACACTGCCGACAAATATCACATTGCCCGACGTATAATTTTACATCCGCTGCCATGTTGGGCCAGTAAAAGTTAAGCCGCAATTGTTCTAATGTCTTAGCCACACATCCATGGCATTTGTTTGGAGGGCAGTGCGCATTGTCAATCGCCGAACGGGTAAGAGTTTTTGGAACCCATAACTTCCAGTTGAAAGCTTCTCGATCGGCGTCACCACTAGGATGCTCCGTACGTTTATAAACCTTGTTGTACAAGACCTGTAAGTCCGGAAGCCGATTTTCGTTTGTTTGAACGTGTTGTACCAGCATCTTGTACTCATCGGACAAGAACTCGGGTGAGCTTAGGTCCACGAGTGGACGGACTACTAGTTCAGTGATTTCGTCGAAGTTCTGCCGCGACAAGCTATCCGCGAACCTTTGCGATGCTCTATTTTAAACCTAAAACCTTGTAACTTTAATGCCCATCGAGCTAGTCTAGTTGACAAATCCATCTGTCGCATGAGCCATTGCAAGTTGGCGTGGTCTGTTATGATAGTGAAGTCCTGACCCTCAACATAAGCTCTAAACTTCTTGAGACTGAGAATTGCAGCGAGGCACTCCAATTCAGTCAAACTATAATTCGTCTGAGCCTGGTTCAGCTTCTGAGAAAAATAGGCGATAGGGACTTCTGTTCCTTCATCATTTGTTTGTGCCAACACAGCACCAATACCAAGCTTGCTAGCATCACACTGGATGATAAACGGCTTTTTGCAGTCCGGACTTGTTAAGACAGGCGCCATATATGTACAACATATTTTTGAGTGTGCCGAACGATTTCTGTGCCTCATCGTTCCAGGAGAAAGTTTTGCTCTTCTTTAGCAAATTTGTTAAAGGAGTGGTAATGGCTGCGAAATTATCAACAAAACGCCGGTACCAGCCAGCTATTCGCAGTTATTTTACAGTGGTTGGAACGGGATAGTTAGTTACAGCAGAGATTTTGTCGGGGTCAGTGCGAAGCGTACCCTTCCCTACTATGGAGCCCAGGTATTTAACTTCGCGGATGCAAAATGAGCTTTTTCCTACATTTATAGTTAGGCCCGCTTTCCTCAAGTGTTGAGCAACTTCTGCGAGAACGGACATGTGGTTTTCGAAAGTCTCTGATAGAATCAAGAGATCATCCGAATACACAAAAACTTGATTTTTCAATTGAGGTGGGATTACGCGATCCGTCAGTCGACAAAGCGCCTGTGGAGCATTACATAGACCGAAAGGCATGACGCGGTATCGGTAAAGCGGACGATTAGGGACAGTAAAACAGGTGTAATCTCGGGAGCTTTCCTCCAAGGGAATTTGTCAAAACGCACGACGTAAGTCTAGGGAACTAATAAATTCAGCCTTTGGTAATCTGCTTAATATGCCATCAATATGTGGGAGGGGATAAGCGTCTTTTATGGTGACACTGTTAACTTTTCGCGAATCGAGACACAGACGGACTTTATTAGGCTATTGGACAATTTGGGGCTTCCTCGATTACAACTAATCTAATCATTTCATCAATCTCTTCGTGTACTAACTTTTCCACTGCAGGAGATATCGGAAAATATTGCTGTTTTATCAGACGGACGTTGGGTTCAAGTTCGATAACATATTCCAATAAGGAAGTTTTTCCCAGACCTTCTTTTTCGAAGCTGGGAAACCTATTCGTAATTTGGTCTAACTGGCGCTGTTGGTCCACATTTAGGGAAATACGGTTTGCATCATTTACATCTAGAGGCTTGTAAGTCGAAAATTCTGAAATAATATTTGGAGCAATTTGGAATTTTACCCAAGAGTCGACACCTAGGATGACTTGTTGGGACATAGACGGGATAATAAAAAAACTAATAGTCTCTCGTTTTCCTTGGAATTGAACATCTAGGTCGATACAACCATAAAGGACTTGCCTCTTTCCACCTGCCGTGCAGACTGAAGTGACATGCTCGCGTAGTTGTTTTTGGGCTTTCACAATATTGGCTAACGAAGAGCCTAAGCAAGATACCTGGGCTCCGCTGTCTAACAGGCCCAAATGCTCACAACCTAGGACCTCTATCTTCGCGTATGGCCTTAAGTCGGAAGACTTCTGGTAGATGGAGCTAACCACGCTATTTAAAAGTTTATGGTCACGTTTGACTTTTTTCCAAATGTTTATGCAACGTACGGACGATCGCTTGGAGTTGGTTGGTTTCTCTTCCTAACTTTATTTCAATTGCTTAGACGCTCTTCGTATGAGATAATTTCACGAATGGGTAAATTGGGGTCACTACAATCGCTCTCGGAGCGTTTGTTAGGACGCGCGGCTATCCTATTTGGTGTTACTTTCGATCGTCGCGAGGCATCTTCCTGGGAACCTCGTCGATTTCCAGTTCAGTTTCGATTTCGGTGTCCTCACATGGTATCTCACTGATATAACGGCGAGTCGGTTGCCGGAGATTCCCTACTGGCATCGGATTGGCAACCCTACTGTTTTCGCCAGCAAGGCTTTCTCCCTTGAGACAGAGTCTACGCAGATCCACTAGCGAGCTTATTTGAACATAGAGAAGCTGCTGTCTTATCCGAGGTCACAAGTTGTGTTGGAGGATTTCCACCAGTTCAGTTTCAGGTAGTGGGGACTGCAGAGGTTCTGCTATCTTTAGAACAGCATTACGAAATTCGTCGAACGTTTCCGACGGTCCTTGCTTTCTGCTACGTAGCAGCTCTTTAATTTCGAAATCCGCACGATGCTGCTGGAAATTAGTACGTAAGGCTTCACAAAGGGATGGCCATGTGACGCGTTCCACAGTGCGACGGTATCGCCAATACCAATCCTTGGCTTCATTAAGAAACAAGCATTGAATGTGCTCGCAGAGTAAATTAAAGTTAACCCCTAAGGTATCTGAACCTGACATTCGAGCCTATAAAGAAAACTATCGACAGACAGTTTCGACGAGCCATCGAATTTTATATCCCAGTTTGATATCAACTGGGCAACCCTACCTGCATTTGGAACACTTGAAATGTCACTAAAGCGAAGCTGGTCAAGTTGCTGGTGAAAGTTGGGGTTCCAACTGTATGGCAAATTCGGTATATCTCTAGGCCAACGTGGAATATAATGGTTTCGGGGCATACTGGGTTGCGGAACAATTCTTTCGGGACTATGGACATTTGCTGTTGGAGCGGATGGATCATTAAGGTTCAGCCTATTCATGAGTTGATACACTACACCCTCAGGTTTCTGTTCGATCAAATGTGATACGCGATCTTCGAGATTATTAAAAATGGAAGCTTGCCTAGCCGACACCACCGCAGATACGATATTTCGGATACGATTGTCGTCATCATTACCCTCATTATTTCCAACTTGGACATTCGAAACAGTCAAACTGGCAGCGCCTTCGGGCTGCTGTTGCTCACTTTGGGGTCCCATGGTGAGACCTATATTTGTGCTTGCGTTATGCTGAGGAGGTACCAGCTGCATACGTGCACCGTGGTTTTGGTACGATACATATATCGCCCTTCTGTTGGACACGCCCATTACTGTTGCCTTGAGGCATTTTTGCAATTTAGCTCGAACACAACCAAAAATCCAAAAAAATTTGAACCCCAAAACCACCCCCTGCGCACGGGCCTGGTTGATGGGTAATCTGAGTAGTGGAGAGTGTAATGTTTGGAAAGGTGAATAGTCTTATCTGAACTCTATAGCCGCATTTGGGTGAGCATTAGAATGCCCCACTGAGATTCCAAAAGTAAAACACAAGTAAATACTTTGAGTCTTAAAGTTGGAATTATTTATTCGGCTCATCGCCGTTGTTTTATATGCTTACACTCTACCTTATGAGTAATCTAATTTACAAACTTACATTTCTAAGTGGTTAGTCATGCTTATGAATCTACGTTGTTGTACATGCATACAAACATAGATATGGGTTCAATCGAGTGTTTGTTATTGGAGAAGTGCAGCGCAAGCTAAATTGTCTTGAATACTTTGGCCTAGTTATTGCCAAAAGTATATTGAACTGTGAACATTTTATTTTGCTTAGCTGTCGTACTACAAGAGTGTATGGTTGTACCGTCAATGGGCTTTAGCCTTAAATTGAAATTTTTTAAAGATTGAAGAAAAAAAAACCAACTAAACTTTTAGGATGTGTCGATCTTATGGTTGTTGGTAAGCCAGCGGGCATTTAGCCATACTGCGCTTTATTCCGAATATAAGCAAAAAATGACAATCATAAAAGCAAAAAAAAATCATTGACTAAAAACAAAAATTTCAGCTAAAATATCGCTCAAATACACAACATCCAAAAGCGGTAAACTCCCCAGATATTCAACCTTGTCAGAGTTAATTTCCAGCTAATGAACGTTTGTGTATGAATTACTTTTTGAAAGTATACTAAGAAGATAGAACAACTTGACAAAAGCTGGTCAAAACCGAATGCATATAGTTATCAGTCTTAAGCTCCGAAATTTTTTGGAATTGAATAAAATTATGGGGACAAGAGGTTGTTATTCATCGTCTCCGCAAGTCACTGCTCGGGCGCCATTTATGTTATAGGAAACGATTGAGGGTCGTCTAAAAGGGCTGGTTGAGAATTGTCCTACAACTGCCGCGTGTGCACTGGCTCGTTCAGCCTAGGTCAGAGTATTGGAACAGTTGCAGGACCCAGGCACCTTCTCCCTAATCCATAGCTCTAACAATACATAAATATATTATTGCACACGACTCAAAAACACCCATCGACTTACCCATTGACATCCATACTTACTCCTCCAGGACTTCAACGCCCATAACATTGCAGCACAGATACATGTTTCGGCTGATCTGTACTCACCCAACCATGGCCTCTAAGGTGATAGAAAAAGCCCCAATTAAACCCACCCTCACTACCTTCGATAAGATCAAACTAGTGGATTTAAGTACTCATATTAACAACATTTTTATTACAATGCAAGTCATGATTAACCTTAATATTAAAGGTAAAGCTAATTGGTTGAAGTTATTTTAGAAACTAAGTATGTATTCCAGATTTAGAAAAAAAAAACATTACTTAACTTCTAACAATTTTGTTTGGGGGTACTTAAATTGCAAATCACTGTCCTACCTCAACAGCTGATCTGTATCTTTATATGGTCATTGAACTATATTTGAAGCAAGGGCCGAAAATCATATGTAAGAACAGGTTACATATTCATACACATACATATGTATGCTTGCGAAGAGCGAAATTAATATGTATGTAAGTGGGATTTATCGCTTAGTTATCAACAGACAATGGGTGGGAAAAGAGAAACCAAATTGCATTTGCTGATCACTAGTTTAGGCAATCGCAAAACGAAAAAAAATCATCCAGAGGTACATATGTATGTATATATGTATGCTTATACAGGTTCTCACTCAAATCGTTCAGGTCACATGAGAGTAGGCACTAGGTAGAGCAACCAAAGCTAGGCAACTACATACGTACGTACATATGGACAACCAAAAGTAATTTATAGTTTATGCACTTAAAAAAAACTATAATAATGTTACTTACATGTGGAGCATTTCGACGTAGCGTTGAGGTCTCCTCGCTGTGACGTAGGGCTTAAGCTGAAAGGTTAGGTATAACTTTAATTTACTAATAAGCCCTGCTTCGAGTGACCAACTATTAATTTCATTTACTATTTAGTTCCAATTTTTTGCGTGTATTCTCTTTAAAGATTTTATCCTCTTAAGACAAAGGATCGCATCAGAAAGATTAAAAAAATGTTTTCCTTGCAGAAGCTTCTAGTCTGTTCAAAACTATTTTTATGTCCGCCACTGTAACTGATTATTTGCAAAGGTTATTTGGGAAAGAAGCAAAAAAAAATCGATGTCTTAAACTTTAATAATAAGTATGTATGTAGGTATGTATATAGATATGTAACCTAGCAAAATCTTGCCGACCCAGAGAAAAGAAAAAAAAACAATAAAGATATTGTGTGAGGGAGATTAGTGAGTACAGTTGTACCAAAAGCTGTCAAAACTAAATTAAAGTTGAAAATATGAACAATTACATATTTATGACTTCAATAATATCAATTAATATGCTAGATTCTATAAAAATGACTTTAAATATGTGGCACGAATGGTGCTTAATTAAGTTTAGCCTTTAATTTAAGTTTATAATTCAAGAAAATATCTTTAGGTATATGTATATAATAATATGTATAAATTTCTCTATATGTATTTTTTTTACATATAAGTAAGAATTTTGTGAGCTATAGACCGGAATAATAATTACAATTGAAACTTTCATGTTGAATTATTATATTTTTGTTATTGAAGAAAACTCAAAGAAAAGCTACAAACAACATTACACGCTATAGTTATAGTACTATTTCACGCTGGCGAAAGCGATCTACGGACTAATTTGTAATGATTTTTACTAGAAGTGTTTTGCTTCCGAGCGGGCTTTTGAACTCGGTTGCTTCAACTTCTAGTAACGGCAGTCTAACCACTAGGCTGTACCGTGTAGGTTTGTATGCTGGCTTAACTAGAGTTTTCAAACAATTTGTTTTGTTGGTGTTCTTTGCCCATTGCCTACTAGCGAAGAAACATTCCAACAAAACAAATTGATTGAAAACTATAGTTAAGCCAGCATACAAACCTACACGGTACAGCCTAGGTGTTTAAAACATCACGGTAGTGCATTTTCTTTCGGTGGCTTTTTGTCCTGGTAGAAGATTCTTGCAGGGAAGGTGAAGCCAAATGCAAATTTGCCAGTGTAAACGGTGTCGAACCTGCTCATTTGAATTCGCCAATTTTGGTGCAGTGTAAATATACTATTAGCTCTAATCAAATCAATTAGTAATCAAAATATAAAGAATCAAAAAAAATCTAATGATTAGATTACTTAATTTTTCGAATCGTAATGATTTCTAATTCTAATCGAAGTTCCCCAGCTATTCTCTACCTCGAGAACAATGGGCGTTACAAAAATAACTATTCTGACTGTCGATGGGGAACTTCCAGACAAATAAAAGCAGGGCTGAAAACCACTCCAAAATTGCTGTGGTTCGGTTCAGTGGTTCGAACCACTTCCCGGAAATCTGGGTGGTTCGGTTCTGTGGTTCGAACCACCTTGAAAAAACTTGAACCGGTTCGTGAACGTTTTGTTATTGAGATCAAATTCATTTATATATAATATTTATAAATATATCGGCAAAAAGTTATAATAGCAATACAATACTGAAAATTATTATTATGTAAAGAAACATACTTATATAGACGAAGACTTGATAGAAGACATTATTTTGTTAAAAATCATTTGGTTATTTAGTATTTAAGTTTATCAAAAGAATGTCTTCAACAAGTCGTTGTCTATACTTGCCCTTAAGTCCGATAAAATAAATTTTGAAGTTGAAAATGCTCTTTCTACCTACACTTGTGTGGCAGGAACAGCTAGTACAATCTCAGCAATTATTTTTAGTTCTTTCTCTGAATATGTTTTCCAGAATTTTTAAACGTCTGAGTGTGGAGAAAGGCGTTTTATATTATTGCAGCAATTAATGACGTCCCCTAAAGTTTTCTTATTTGGTAAAGTTTCCTTTTTATTTAATTGTTCCAGAATGCATTCCAGCTCATCCGAGCTTATCTTAGATTGAGGAGACTCCATCGATCTTTCAGGACATTGGATTTTAGATGTTAGTTCGAGAACTTGAATCAAATATTTTTTTGCTAAATCCTTATCTGATTCTGATAACATAATCTGATACCTACGGGTCGATTCCGAGCGTAACCGGACATTTTGTACCTAGAAGATTATCTAACCGAATATCGTAATCGTCGGTAATGTAGTTCATGTAACCGCGATTCTATCGTGCATGGAAACGCTGTCAAAAATTATAAATGCGCAAAAGTGAATAAAATGAAAATGCAAACGAAATTTCGTGCAAACAAGTACTAATATTGTTTATTATTTTTCGTTTGAGAATATATATTCTCTTTGTCGTTAACTAGTATGCGTACAAAATTTGTACTATTTTCGGTCCAAAAAAAATATTTACAAAACACGTGTTTTTTCGCGATTACGTGACGTTACACCTATTTGGGTGGTTACGAAACCAGTCGGCAACTTTAGTTGGCAGAATACCAAAAGGGTGTAAAAGTTGACACATTCTTTGTTTGCCGGTAAACAGAATGTTGTTACCACATTAGAATTAGGGCGCTAGGGTCTAAATAAACGGCAGCTAAAGCAGTCGGGTTACTTATTATTAATTCTTTGACAGTCAGTTGTGACACTCATTATGACAGTCAGTTGTGAAAATAGTCAGTATTTTGTAAATAGATTATCAGCGCTGTCAGTTTTTGGTGTGAGTGTGTTAGTGAAAAATATAAGCGTTTCTAGTAGGGATTTCATTTATAAAAGGATGTATGAAAAATCGGCTTAAATGCAGAATAGCTCCAACTTCCAAATTAAAAATAACGTATGGGGGTCGATAGATATTATCGTAGTGAACATAACGGCTTATTTCTTTTTTGGAGGAAACAACAAAAACAAGAGGTATTGAGGCTGAACATTTCTCATTGGACAGGTAATTGATTTACTATTCGTTTGATATGCTGTCGCATGGTGTGTAATACATGACGAAAGAAAAAAACCATTTTATCTTTACCCTGTCAAAGGGCATGCAGTTGGCAGGAATTGGACGCATTTTGACTACAGTGCAAAAGTGAAAAGTGTTTTTCTTGCGTATGCTTCTACCTTTCAACCTTCTAAACTTGATACCTTATCGAAATACCAGTGAGTGCAACTGTTGCCATTTTCAGGAAAATTTATGTTTTAGGCATATAACTTGTTCCAATTTTGAACCGAACCGAACCATTTTTTTTTTGCGGTTCGGTTCATACATCTCCAAAAAAATGGTTCGGTTCGTGGTTCGGTTCAAGGACTGAAAATGGCTGTGGTTCGGTTCAAAAACCGGTTCGGTTCTGAACCGGTTACAGCCCTGAATAAAAGAAAATTTGTTTCACACATACTAAAGTTTTTTTGAAAAATCATGAAAAGCCCATACGAGGCCCATATGAGTCGTTCAGTGGATAAAGGGAATAAGTCCAAAAATTTGAAATGGCGAAAAACAGTTGACGTTTATATTAAAACTAATTGTTGCAACAAAACTCAGAAGTAAAGTTGCAAAATTAATTATTAGGACTTCTTTTTTTATTGATAAGGGTTTCAGTGGAAAAAGGGAATAAGTCCACCAAAATTGTTGTTGTTAAAACCGATACCGTGAAAATGCAAACTAATTATGTTTTGAATTTGAGCATTCGTTCGGAAATAAAAAGAAAAAATGCCAATTTAAATATTAGCTTACCTCCCGTAGTGTTTTAATTAAATTAGTATATTTTGCAAAGAGTACATTATTTATAATTTTGTAAAAAAGGGCTGCAGATAATTTGTTTCTTAATGTTTCTTATTGGAGCTTATCTCGAAGATTGTTTATACCTGCTGTACTTTTTACTAGTACTAGGGTATTCTAATTTTTGATGTTACGAAATTTTTATGAATTTTTGATACTTAGAGAAAATTGACAAAGATTTACACAGCGATGGATACCATGACGCGTTTCGGACTTTCCAGGGTCCACATCAGACGGCTTTTCGGACACAGAAGTACTGTGTCTGCACCGAAGCGGTTAAAGCAATTGCTTATAACAAATCAGCTACGATGCTCTGTAGTATTTCTAAGTCAACTTTCTTATAAGCGTGCCAATTTCATAACTTTAGGCATAAGGCCGCGACATATTTTCCATATGATACACGGAATATGAGTATATTATTAGGCGTGCATATTTATGCAGAAGCACACTGAGGTTTTTAATTTGCATTCCTTCATACCACTTTTTTGTATATTATTGGTTTGCTGTACCTATGGGGTGTACTTATGTATCAATTATGAATGTTTCTTATTGGAGCTTAGCTCGAAAATTGTTTATACCTGCTGTACTTTTTACTAGTAATAGGGTATTCTAATTTTTGATGTTACGAAATTTTTATGAATTTTTGATACTTAGAGAAAATTGACAAAGATTTACACATCAGACGGCTTTTCGGACACAGAAGTACTGTGTCTGCACCGAAGCGGTTAAAGCAATTGCTTATAACAAATCAGCTACGATGCCCTGTAGTATTTCTAAGTCAACTTTCTTATAAGCGTGCCAATTTCATACCTTTAGACATAAGGCCGCGACATATTTTCCACATGATACACGGAATATGAGTATATTATTAGGCGTGCATATTTATGCAGAAGCACACTGAGGTTTTTAATTTGCATTCCTTCATACCACTTTTTTGTGTATGTAATATAAGTAGAAGGCCGAACACTTAACCGCTACACCACGGCGGCCGCATATTTATGCAGAAGCACACTGAGGTGTTTAATTTCCATTCCTTCATACCACTTTTTTGTGTATTATTGACAGAGTACTTCTGTGTCCGAAAAGCCGTCTGATGTGGACCCTGGAAAGTCCGAAACGCGTCATGGTATCCATCGCTGTGTAAATCTTTGTCAATTTTCTCTAAGTATCAAAAATTCATAACAATTTGTTTCTTAGTTCAGTGCATTCGCACAGTTTTATTTTTAATGAACTTAAAATATAACATAAAAAAATTCTTATTTTGAAAACAAAAATAACTTTAAAAATTTCTTCTTTTTAAATGAATCTTAATTATGAGTAAGGCCATCTCGAGTGAGCATCGCATTTATCAAGTGTTAGGACAACCAAAAAAAAATTTAATATTAAAGCCTTATAAAATCCTGTTAATTTTTTTTTTGAATTTTTTTACCGTTACATTTTTGTAACCAATTGAATTTTGTCGCATCAAATCGGTCAAAAAATTTTTTCTCAGAAACTTCTGAACCGATTTTAATAATTTTTTTTTTACATTTATAAATAAAGGCACTATAATTTTGATTTTTTTTTATACACAAATTAAATTTTTAAAAATGTAACTCTTTAGTTGAGTCGAAAGAAGTCATTCTGAAAACAAAGAGAGAGTCATAACGTTTTTTTTTAACGAAAGACCAAACAAATCACTGAACGATTTTTACAGTGGGTAGAGATGACCACTGCACATTATTTTCTTGCAAAAAAGTAAAACTTGGAAATTTTGAGTTGTTACACTTTAACGTAACAAGTGCGATATGTGTATTTTTGGCTTGACCTAGAAGGTTTTACTGTGTACATATGTGTGTATGTGTCTCCATATTCCCCGCATGTATGTTCAGTGCCCAGTGACCTGTCCTGAACTGACTACTCCTTGATTTCTGGAACACCTACATACATACGTGTCAGCTCATCAGTCTTCTCTGCTTTATTATCCCGAGCCCAGATAATAGATATTTCCATCCCACAGTTAGATCTTAGGGCTCTGCCAATTGACCCACCAAATCCCGGTTTCATCTCTCATCGAATGATGGTCGCATGATCTATCTGTTTAATAGTGATCGGTTAAAGCCGACATATCCGTATGTTAGCCATTGAGTGCACCTATCAAAATGTGCATGCTCTTGTGCATGAATTTTGCTACATTGAACAAAAATATATGTGCAAGTGCTTTAAACAAACTGCACACACATGAGCATGTGGATAAATATTTGAATCAAAAACACACACACGTGTATGAGCTTTGTTTCAAAATACACACTCACGTGCTGTGTGCTAAATTTTTTTTCCATGAACACACAGCTCATGTGCAAGAGCAATAAATTTAGTGAGCATTTTTTTGCACACATGCGTGTGCCGTGTGTGTGCATGCAAATACGAACCCTGTTTAAAATACCAATTGTCAAAAATAAAATGTTTTGTTATTGAGATCAAATTCATTTATATATAATATTTATAAATATATCGGCAAAAAGTTATAATAGCAATACAATACTGAAAATTATTATTATGTAAAGAAACATACATATATAGACGAAGACTTGTTAGAAGACATTATTTTGTTAAAAATCATTTGGTTATTTAGTATTTAAGTTTATCAAAAGAATGTCTTCAACAAGTCGTTGTCTATACTTGCCCTTAAGTCCGATAAAATAAATTTTGAAGTTGAAAATGCTCTTTCTACTGACACTTGTGTGGCAGGAACAGCTAGTACAATCTCAGCAATTATTTTTAGTTCTTTCTCTGAATATGTTTTCCAGAATTTTTAAACGTCTGAGTGTGGAGAAAGGCGTTTTATATTATTGCAGCAATTAATGACGTCCCCTAAAGTTTTCTTATTTGGCAAAGTTTCCTTTTTATTTAATTGTTCCAGAATGCATTCCAGCTCATCCGAGGTTATCTTATATTGAGGAGACTCCATCGATCTTTCCGGACATTGGAAATTTAGATGTTAGTTCGAGAACTTGAATCAAATATTTTTTTGCTAAATCCTTCTCTGATTCTGATAACATAATCTGATACCTACCGGACATTTTGTACCTAGAAGATTATCTAACCGAATATCGAAATCGTCGGTAATGTAGTTCATGTAACCGCGATTCTATCGTGCATGGAAACGCTGTCAAAAATTATAAATGCGCAAAAGTGAATAAAATGAAAATGCAAACGAAATTTCGTGCAAACAAGTACTAATATTGTTTATTATTTGTCGTTTGAGAATATATATTCTCTTTGTCGTTAACTAGTATGCGTACAAAATTTGTACTATTTTCGGTCCAAAAAAAATATTTACAAAACACGTGTTTTTTCGCGATTACGTGACGTTACACCTATTTGGGTGGTTACGAAACCAGTCGGCAACTTTAGTTGGCAGAATACCAAAAGGGTGTAAAAGTTGACACATTCTTTGTTTGCCGGTAAACAGAATGTTGTTACCACATTAGAATTAGGGCGCTAGGGTCTAAATAAACGGCAGCTAAAGCAGTCGGGTTACTTATTATTAATTCTTTGACAGTCAGTTGTGACACTCATTATGACAGTCAGTTGTGAAAATAGTCAGTATTTTGTAAATAGATTATCAGCGCTGTCAGTTTTTGGTGTGAGTGTGTTAGTGAAAAATATAAGCGTTTCTAGTAGGGATTTCATTTATAAAAGGATGTATGAAAAATCGGCTTAAATGCAGAATAGCTCCAACTTCCAAATTAAAAATAAAGTATGGGGGTCGATAGATATTATCGTAGTGAACATAACGGCTTATTTCTTTTTTGGAGGAAACAACAAAAACAAGAGGTATTGAGGCTGAACATTTCTCATTGGACAGGTAATTGATTTACTATTCGTTTGATATGCTGTCGCATGGTGTGTAATACATGACGAAAGAAAAAAACCTTTTTATCTTTACCCTGTCAAAGGGCATGCAGTTGGCAGGAATTGGACGCATTTTGACTACAGTGCAAAAGTGAAAAGTGTTTTTCTTGCGTATGCTTCTACCTTCTAAACTTGATACCTTATCGAAATACCAGTGAGTGCAACTGTTGCCATTTTCAGGAAAATTTACGAAATTTCGTGCAAACAAGTACTAATATTGTTTATTATTTGTCGTTTGAGAATATATATTCTCTTTGTCGTTAACTAGTATGCGTACAAAACTTGTACTATTTTCGGTCCAAAAAAAATATTTACAAAACACGTGTTTTTTTCGCGATTACGTGACGTTACCACCTATTTGGGTGGTTACGAAACCAGTCGGCAACTTTAGTTGGCAGAATACCAAAAGGGTGTAAAAGTTGACACATTCTTTGTTTGCCGGTAAACAGAATGTTGTTACCACATTAGAATTAGGGCGCTAGGGTCTAAATAAACGGCAGCTAAAGCAGTCGGGTTACTTATTATTAACTAACACTCATTATGACAGTCAGTTGTGAAAATAGTCAGTATTTTGTAAATAGATTATCAGCGCTGTCAGTTTTTGGTGTGAGTGTGTTAGTGAAAAATATAAGCGTTTCTAGTAGGGATTTCATTTATAAAAGGATGTATGAAAAATCGGCTTAAATGCAGAATAGCTCCAACTTCCAAATTAAAAATAAAGTATGGGGGTCGATAGATATTATCGTAGTGAACATAACGGCTTATTTCTTTTTTGGAGGAAACAACAAAAACAAGAGGTATTGAGGCTGAACATTTCTCATTGGGCAGGTAATTGATTTACTATTCGTTTGATATGCTGTCGCATGGTGTGTAATACATGACGAAAGAAAAAAACCTTTTTATCTTTACCCTGTCAAAGGGCATGCAGTTGGCAGGAATTGGACGCATTTTGACTACAGTGCAAAAGTGAAAAGTGTTTTTCTTGCGTATGCTTCTACCTTTCAACCTTCTAAACTTGATACCTTATCGAAATACCAGTGAGTGCAACTGTTGCCATTTTCAGGAAAATTTATGTTTTAGGCATATAACTTGTTCCAATTTTGAACCGAACCGAACCATTTTTTTTTTTGCGGTTCGGTTCATACATCTCCAAAAAAAATGGTTCGGTTCGTGGTTCGGTTCAAGGACTGAAAATGGCTGTGGTTCGGTTCAAAAACCGGTTCGGTTCTGAACCGGTTACAGCCCTGAATAAAAGAAAATTTGTTTCACACATACTAAAGTTTTCTTGAAAAATGGCCCATACGAGGCCCATATGAGTCGTTCAGTGGATAAAGGGAATAAGTCCAAAAATTTGAAATGGTTACAACAAAACTCACAAGTAAAGTTGCAAAATTAATTATTAGGACTTCTTTTAAAATTTTTAAAAATTGTATGTTAGTATGTAAGTGGATGTGTTCACAAAACCTGTTAATATGATACAAATACGTTTTTATTGATAAGGGTTTCAGTGGAAAAAGGGAATAAGTCCACCAAAATTGTTGTTGTTAAAGCCGATACCGTGAAAAATTTTTTTTTCATGAACACACAGCTCATGTGCAAGAGCAATAAATTTAGTGAGCATTTTTTTGCACACGTGCGTGTGTGTGCATGCAAATACGAACCCTGAATTTTGATTTTTTTTTATACACAAATTTTTTTTATACACAAATTCTCTAATAAAAATAAAATAATATTAAATTTTCAATTATTTTCTAAAAATTGTTTATTTTTCAATTTGTTTTCAGTTCTACAAAGGATGTTTCCATTTACGGTGTCACCTAACGTGTAGGAAAGGTGAAAGGCGAACTATCCGCAGAGCAGCCATCGAGGGCACACATTGCCGCTGCGGGATGGCTGATCTCCCACCTCTCATTACCCATCTTATCCGTCCTTACAGAAGGAGGGTAACATGACCTAGAAGGTTTCACTGTGTACATATGTATGTATGTGTGACCAAGTTCCCCGCATGTATGTTCAGTGCCCAGTGACCTGTCCTGAACTGACTACTCCTTGATTTCTGGAACACCTACATACATACGTGTCAGCTCATCCGTCTTCTCTGCTTTATTATCCCGAGCCCAGATAATAGATGTTTCCATCCCACAGTTAGATCTTAGGGCTCTGCCAATTCCCACCCACCAAATCACGGTTTCGTCTCTCATCGAATGATGGTCGCATGATCTATCTGTTTAATAGTGATCGGTTAAAGCCGACATATCCGTATGTTAGCCATTGAGTGCACCTATCAAAATGTGCATGCTCTTGGGCATGAATTTTACTACATTGAACAAAAATATATGTGCAAGTGCTTTAAACAAACTGCACACACATAAGCATGTGCATAAATATTTTGAATCAAAAACAAACACACGTGTATGTGCGTTGTTTCAAAATGCACACTCACGTGCTGTGTGCTAAAAATTTTTTTCCATGAACACACAGCTCATGTGCAAGGGCAATAAATTTAGTGAGCACACGTGCGTGTGCCGTGTGTGCACGCAAATACGAACCCTGTTTAAAATACCAATTTTAGTCAAATTTCGAGGTTTTTTGCATTTTTCTTGAAAATGGTTAGTTTTCTCTAAAAAAACTACCTCAGATAAAGTTGTAGACCTGAAAATTCTCTACAAAAATGGTCCGAACAGTTTTTCTCTAGGAGTCACCAGTCCTATGATATCGCAATTGCAAAACTAATTCTATTTTCGATTTTTCGAAAAATTTTCTTTTACCGTCACGAAGTTCCTCATCGATGAGGAAAATGGTTATTTTTGTAAACCCAATAGTTCTCTAGGTAGAGCCAAGTTTACTCCATTCATTATATCAAAGCCTTATAGTGGTTTAATGCTATGGATACACACACTGTGATTACCTCCAATAAATCTTCTTTAATCAGATCCAAATTTACCCTGACACACCCAAAATTGAAGATTAACAATCGGCGCACTAGATGGCGCGGTTTAAAATTAAATGTGTTGTTGTTGTTGTTGTTAACAATGCATTGCCCTGTCTAGAGTGTATGATCATTCCAAAGATCTTCATCAAGCTCTTCTAAGGGGAGTCCAAGGAAACGTGCAGTTTCAACAGGGTTTGTCCAGAGGGACAGAGGGGCTAGAAGAAAAGGTTCAGATGAACAATTGAAGAGATTAGAGTATCATGAGGGGTCCTACCACATGCAGCGCATGTGTTTGAGATTGTATCATTAAGTGTGGATAAGTAGGAGTTTAACCTCACACTGTATCCAGACCTAAGCTGTGCCAAGGTGACTCTTGTCTCCCTTGGTAAGGTGCGTTCTTCTTCAGCAATATCCGGTGGAGGACTGTTCAGAACGGTATTCACAGGTAGAGATCTGACAAAAGTGTCTACCGACTCGGTGTGGATGTCGGTTAGAGCCCGCTTATGATTCTGCAGATCAAACGGCAAGGTAATATGATGCCGGCTCTCATCATCTCCTCATGTCTTCCGAGTCTCACCTCCATCAGGAGGCAAAACTGCTCAATGTAAAATTAGATGTCGCTCTTTTTTGGTGACTCTAGTGTCCAGTAGCGGTAAATTCGTAATTTTGGTTCTTGTCCTTGCTATTTTTGTTTATTTATCGATGACAGTAGCGGTCAAATCGTTATGATATCTGCTCAAATCTTCTTAATTTTTGGGAGTTTATAATGAAGATTATGCTCAAGTTAACTCGCAAAAGCGGAGTTAATTCGGAATTTGCGCTAATGTATTAGCCGTATAGTTAAGATATCTTCTTCGATAGAGCTAAATTTTTGTGAAGAGCTTAGGTTCACCCCCAGAAAATAAACTGCAAAAGTACCCATCGATCACACGTGTGCAAAAAAAGTTATTCGGGGTCAAAGATTCATATTTTAGGTTTTTATGGATTTTTCTCGGCTTTTGAAGCTGAATAATTTTTTTAGCACATATGGGATCGACGATAATCTTTGCAGTTTTCTTTCTGGGGGTGAACTTAAGCTCTCCACAAAAATTTAGCTCTATCGAAGAAGATATCTATACTTAAACCACTATAGGGTTTTGATATCATGAATGGAGTAAATTTGGCTCTAGCTAGAGAATTATAGGGTTTACAAAAATAACCATTTTCATCATCGATAGGAACTTCGTGACGAACAAATGGTAAAAGAAAATTTTTCGATACATATAACCGTTTTCGAGAAAATCCGGAAAAGTCTACACATACGTGGCATTTATGTGAATATAATATATAGAATTAGTTTCGCAATCGCGATATCTCAGAACTGGTGACTCCTAGAGAAAAACTATTCGGATCATTTTTGTAGAGAATTTGCAGGTGTACAACTTTATCTCAGGTAGTTTTTTTAGAGAAAACTAACCGTTTTCAAGAAAAATGCAAAAAATCTCAAAATTTGATTAAATTGGTATTTTGTATAAACTCGACAGTTGATTCTTGGCACGCAGCGGTGGCTCAGACACCGCGGTCGAATTTATGTTTTTGGTGAAAGAAATAAAGAGAGAGAGACGAGATTTCTCGTTATTAGATATGGCCGTTTATTATACAGAAATTGGGTTACAATGGAATTACTTTACCTTGACTCTGGCGGTGTGAAGCTTCTGGGGCTGCGCTGATCTTGGTTCGTTGCTTGATGGCAGAAGAATTGGCCGTTATCAAGACGTTGACAACCGTTGAACCGCGAAACAATCCT
>CAXKVI010000577.1:0-20558 GCA_964058755.1 Campiglossa producta | reverse complement strand
CGATATTTTACGTTGTTCGATGTATCGTTTCATTCAATTTATATTTAGGGAATTCGATTACGAACTTTGAACGACACCACTCGCATGCAACTTACTTGACAAACTGAATAGAAAACCACCTTTTACTTTACACACACGGCTTGAATGTGTGCATACATGTTAAAAGGGGAATCCCCTATTTCATTTTTATAATGAACAACAAAGCTTGCTCGCGAAGTTTTTGAATTTTGTCCGTTTATGACCCTACAAGAAACGCTGATATTTTTCACTAACACACTCACACCCAAAATTGACAGTGCTGATAATCCATTGACAAAATACTGACTGTTTTCACTACTGACAGCTACTGACTGTCATATGAGCATAAAATGATTACTGCAAATGGTGCATTTTCTTAATTCCACGTAATTTGAAACTGACGCGCATTCTCTGCAAATCGTTTAAAGAAAAAATAAATTGTATAAAAATGGTGGCTGTAATTTTGGCAACGATTTTTCACACTCAAAATTATATAATTTCACCGAAAAATGTGCCGTCTATCACTGTTTTCCGGAATTTCCGCGGAACCGAAACGTAGAGTCAGGGCCCACACACGTGATCACACGATTATGTCCGACGATTCGATTGGTTCTTTTTGAATTTCCCGCTACATTATTAGCTGCCATTGGCGGAGACAGAGTGGACCGGAGTGGACCCTGTCCCCTTGATTGTTTCTTCATCATGACATTAATATTTTAAGAATACAAAACAGTTTTGTATTTTTGAAATGAATTTCAAACCGTTCAAAAATATCCGGATCCTGATATGTTGAAATATACTGAGTCATCAACTTGAAACTAATGGAATTACGTTTTTTGACTATCTGACGTCAATTTTCCAAGAATATAAAAGAGTTTTTAATTTATAGAATGATTTCGAACCGTTCAAAAAAATTGAAACATTTGTTGCCAATAATTCCGCGATTGTTTTTCTTTAATCTACTATATAAAAATGGATCCTATTTTCCTTGCTGACGCTATAACTCAAGAACGGCTGGACCGAATTAAACGAAATTTTGCACGTAGGTTTTGATTGAGCCCGACATGGTTTATGGCCAAAAAAAGTATAAAAATCCGGGAAGGTTTTGGAGATATCCCGTAAAATGTGGACCAGGGTAACCTTATAACGTGTTCATACAATATGGGTATCAAATGAAAGGTGTTGGCGAGTGATTTAACATGGTGTAGTTATTAGTCCCATATGAGAGCCCGTATTCGAGGCATTTCACAAAATATAGACCAGGTGTGACCCCAGACGGGTTTTCAACAATATGGGTATCAAATGAAAGGTGTTGACGAGTGCTTGAACATGGTGTAGTTATTAGTCCAATATAAGACCCCGTATTCGAGGTATTTCCCAAAATATAGACCAGGTGTGACCCCAGACGGGTTTTCAACAATATGGGTATCAAATGAAAGGTGTTGACGAGTGCTTGAACATGGTGCAGTTATTAGTCCAATATAAGACCCCGTATTCGAGGTATTTCCCAAAATATAGACCAGGTGTGACCCCAGACGGGTTTTCAACAATATGGGTATCAAATGAAAGGTGTTGACGAGTGCTTGAACATGGTGTAGTTATTAGTCCAATATAAGACCCCGTATTCGAGGTATTTCCCAAAATATAGACCAGGTGTGACCCCAGACGGGTTTTCTACAATATGGTGTGTTAACTTGCAGTCCCAAAGTGGAAAAACACAAAAAAAAAATGTTTCTTTATTTTTTAATCCCCAAACGAAATATTAAAAACAACGAACCCATCTGGTGGCGAAACGAAGTTCGCGGGGTCTGCTAGTTATGTATAAACTATTGACCTCCAAACGATAATAATTATATATTCGTGACCTCCAAACGATTTCCAATCGATTTGACTGGTCTATTATTCAAAAACATGTATTATTAAAATCATGTCGGCTAACTTCATGGTCATTTTTTAATTATTTTTTTATTAATTAACGCTGGACCTCCAAACGTTGCGAATCGACCTCCAATTAATTTCATCGCATTTCGTCATTTTTGTCGGCCAAGTACATGGAGGTGGGCCACGGACAGGCAATTCCCACAATACCGTCCCAACGCGGCTTCCCTTTGCCGCTCTTCAGGCGACTTGGCTCGGTAGACCGGGCAAATCCGGATCGGATGCCGACCGTCGCATAGATGGCACGGTTGTGGGTACCGCTGGCCCATGCGTTCCGCCCTCCTGCGTAAGGCCGTGAATCGGGTCATGATGAACCTGAAAAAGGGGCGAAAAGTCCATTGGTTAGGGCTTGGAATTCTAGGGAATTTCATGCAGCTTGGGGGAGTTGGGTGGTGAGAAGACGCCTTTTAGGAAATATTCCCAAGTAAATTCAATATATGACGTAGGTTTGATGTAAATTATCTTTTATTTATTTTTATTTGTCCACCCGATTAATTTGAAATGGCATCTAATGCTCTATGACGGTGCGCTTCGTGTGCGATCTGACAGATTTGGCTTTAAGTGTAGCCACGCGGTAAGCTTTTGGCCGGTTGTCAGTATTTTACCTACAGATGGCGCATGTGGGTTATTTTTGTGGAACCTATTTGGTCATGTTGCTACTTAATCATTTTAAGACAACACGCGAAGATGCCGAACATGCCAAAAAGGACCCTGGTAAGTTTTTGTTAAATTGCAATATTTATTACCAGTTTTACATGATATTTCTTTTGTTTGGTTTTTTGTAGGTTGCAATGCCGGATCGCAGAGTTGACCCGAAAAATAAGGATAGGACGACACTCCCGACGATGCGTGTATCGGGAAGGCAGCGCCGTACGTGTCCGTCAGGAGATCCATCATTCTCCGAATGGGGGGTTTTTCTGCGGGATCCGTTCCATCTGGACGAGTCTCGCTGTCCCGTGACGTTTGCCCGTTTTCAGGCTATGACCTTTTGCACCCCGGTGGTGCCAGAGATCGTAGCGGGTATACGGGACGCGCTGCGGCTGGATTTTTCCAGCGATAGACTCATCCAGGGGCGGATCATCAAGAACTACTTCATAGAGTTCTACACTCACCCCGAGATCCGGCGGCGGTTCCCGTTGGGCATAAAGGCGTGCCCAACTTGTGAGAAACGACGGCTCCTGGGCCTGCCGCCGTCCTCGGGGGGGCATCGGGTGATGCATTCCGCCCGTATACGTCGCTAACACTGACGATCAGTTTCCGCCCATAAATATGCTATTTGGCCTTGTAAATATGAAAACTAAATAAATTGTACCTTAACATTATACGAAATCGATTGTTAATTGGTTTGGGTGGTTGTAGGGTATTTTGGAGGATGTAGTTTATTTTAGGTTCTAAGTTCCCCTTTTTCGCCATAAAAGGGTTAAGTCAACTTTGATGAACATTTTAATAAGTTTTGTTCAATTCCGGAACGCACGGCCTAAAGCAGACGAGAAAAAAAATCTGATCGCGTTTTTCCCGATTTTGCGCCGCCTTAGTATCTGGCAACACCATATGCCAAGTACATATGGAATTTTTTATTGTAAATGTGGATTGTGTTATCGTACTTGTGTATTGTGTAGTTACACTTCAATGAATTTCCTGTCATTGAGAAAAAAAAACGAGGTACGCGTTAGTTGTATTTTTTCTACACACAACTAAAATTCCTATTCTTTCTTTTCTTTTCAGGTGAGGACGGAACTCATAGATGGGGAACACGCTTACATATGTAAGCAGAAACAACTGCGTCGCTGCCTTGTACAACATGCAAAAAACATGCATGAAATCCAATTTTATTTACCTTTTGAGGATTATGAAATTGGACAGCAAAGAGGCGCGCGAGGGTTCATTTCAGGAATGGTTTGCTCAAATAACTCAATCCAACTTTATCGGATACCGAGGCGCGCATGAAATCACAGAAAATATTTGCTATTACGAAGGGCACGCGCATTTGTAAGCTGCCGGAGAAATTTGCTGGTACTTGTGAAGATAAATTATCAAAAAAAACCAGATCACGTAAAAGTTGACGCAGCAGATGAAGCTAAAAGGATTGCACCAACCCCATATGATAGTTATGTCGGAAAGGTATGCAATGAAAGTACAAATGATTTAACGCAATTTAGACAAACAAATAGTTTAGGAATCATTTGGTACTATGGAAAGGCGCGCAGCGGATCAGTATGCGAACTGAAGGGACATGGCATTGAGGTGCATACTACAACTACCCTCCCAGATGCGAAGCTGCACTTACCACAACTGCATGGTCAACATATATAAGAGAATTTCTTTGCAATTGCTTAAGAGCAAGTAAAAAACTTTATCAGAGCTCACTAAATACCTTGCTCAAATGCGAAGCATTGCCTATGCGCTTCCGCACCGGCTGGACGATGTACGATGCAATTGATTGCCGAAGTCGAACCTATAGATGTGCCTACGGCTGATGTGCTCATACTTGATGCCGAAATGGGCCTTAGGGATTCAAATTAAATTGCAGCGGTGAGACGGTGGATCTGGAAACGGTTGCGTGTGCGGCAGTGAAAACATTTGGCGGACGAGATTTAGCAGAAAGTACTTCCGCAACATACTGCAATTAATGCAACAAGCTATTTAAACGTTATGAAGTAGTTTTTCCTACCTGAAACGACAATCTTGACCTATTTTTTCAACATGGAGCTGGATTGCTATACTTCAAGCTTTACCTTTGCCAACATTCAATTCGATACGTTTTGCGTATTATCGCACCGCATATAAATGACGTTTCGTACAAGGTTCCGCACTTACATTCGGTTGATATTTGGTATGTAAGCGAAGCATTTCGCTCAAATGGTTCAAATACATTAGGACCGCGGAGTGGAGTGAGTGTGGCCCGTTTCGAGGCGCTCGTTTCATCACTCTATCATAACCTCAACAAACGTCTTCCTACGGTACGACAAGTTCCCATTTATTGACAGCACCAGCATTAAACGCGGCAGTTAGCGCATACCCTGGTGTTCATGAATATGTCCACAACTCATCCATCGTAAACATCGTATGTACTGGTTGTCATAGAGGATTTACAGGGGCATCTGAACTCTTGCAGGTACATTGATTGTTACGAAGTTATATAGATAACCAAATTTTTTATTTTTACAGGTGATCGCGCTTAGTACACTCTTCCTACAGCCTAGATTTGAGATGTTACCAGAAAATTTATTATTCATAGCATGTATTTTGGGTATGGGAGTTAAATTTAATTTTCTTGTGATGTGACAATATAATAATTCCCCCCAAAAAGGGCCTAATCCGCAGTTACCATTTTTTTTTTTTTTTTTTTTTTTTTTTTCCTCGTAATGTTTCTGATATGAGTGTCCAAACTTTAGCATTCAATGGCTGTGAAAACAAATGGAAAGACTGACTTTAAATTTTTAGTCTTGAATCCATGATTCAACTATAAAGGTCAGCTCTCTGGTGGCACCTTCAATTTGACCCGCCCTGCCTTCAAATATCAGTGCAGAAAGGTGTCTAAAATGGTATTATATTAGTGATCCTGATTCTGCCATTACCAGTGCTTTGAGAGGAATTGATCCATTTAAAGCTAAATATCTCGTGAAAAAGTAAATGAAAGACATTCCTTTTAATTGTTGAAGCATATCAGACAAAACGTCTTGGGAGAGTTGGATAGGAGTAGATGTGCGCTTGGGAAAAAGAACAAAAGGGTTTAGAAAACATTTATAAAAGCCTTCGTCTGAAATATTTTGTAAGCTTACATTTATTTGATTTAGGCAAGGTAATTTTACGTTTACTTTCTTTGTTGGGAACCTTGTATAATTATGAAAGTAGTTGTTATAAATTGTTTCAGTGGACCTTTTATACCGATACTTTACGCTTACAGTGCTTGTTGGGGTACTATTTATTATGTCAAGAAAAATTTTTAATGGAAGCGCAAAAAACAAACTTTAACAACCGAGTGAAATTCTAATCACCTATAATTTAAGGTGCTTAGCTAAGCGGCGCTTATTCCTCTGAGTTTCATGAAACACTTCGTATTTTTACCTGTTGTATTTTTTTTGAATGCCTGAAGCTTCGGAATAAAAAACACCTCTTATGAGTTTCCACATAAAGGTTCTTGTTTGACAGAAATTCCTGTATAAATCTGTTTCGGGCGTATAAAACATATTTGGTGATAAATGTACAAATTTATACGTTTTGTAACCTTATATGCTTTAATGACAAACCCTTGATCGTTACTTCTGACATGGGTTTTTGTGTATTGATAAACTTGCTATGGCATGGTATCTGTTGCGGGTTCCTGACTTAGAGCTGTGGACTGTAGGTTCGAAAATTTAATTGGTTCTTGGGATGACGAATGGGGGTAAATATGTTATAGGGTGCAATGGACTGTAGGTGTAGGTTTCTGAGTTTATGTTTGGGAAAAAGGGAAAGGTAGTTTGTATGTTTCAGGAATGGCTGTGGTTACGCCTAGTTAGATCCCTGATCCTCTTCGCTGGCTGGGAGTAGCACGAGTTTAACGAGGGGTCTTGTGACCTTACCCTTCGCCGTCATGAGATCCACTACTCGTACTCGTCCATCCGATCCCGGATGGAGGTTGATAACGCGCCCAAGCCTCCATTCATTGGGTTGCAGGTTGTCTTCCCTTATAACGACTAGATCGTCATACTTCAGGTTTGCTTTAGGATGGCGCCATTTATTCCTTTTTTGAAGTTCGACGAGGTACTCCGTTTTCCATCGTCGACAAAAGGTGTGATGTAGGGCCTTTAGTCGCTGCCATCGATTGATAATCGATGCGGGGTTTTCGTCCGCGTCTGGCTCCGGGGGTGCTAAAAGGTGTCCTCCTACCAAAAAGTGGCCCGGGGTTAATGGTTCCAGATCGGACGGTTGATTTGACGTGGGCGTTAAGGGGCGGGAGTTGAGGCATGAATCTATCCTGCAGAGCAGGGTCGAGAACTCCTCAAAGGTGTATTTAAGGTTAGACGCTACCTTTTTGAAGTGGGACTTAAAACTTTTCACCCCCGCTTCCCATAGCCCGCCCATATGAGGAGCAGACGCAGGGATGAAATGCCAGGCTATATTTTGGTGGGCATAGATATTTAGTGTCTCGGTGCGTGAGTCAGCCATGAAGGCTTTGAACTCCGCCCTTAGGGCTCTTGATGCCCCGACAAAATTGGTTCCGTTGTCGGAATACATGTTCTTCGGGCAGCCTCGTCGCGCGACGAATCTGGCAAAAGCCGCCAAGAATGAGCGGGCGCTTAGGTCGGTAGTCGCTTCCAAGTGGATGGCCTTTGTGGAGAAACAAACAAAGAGGCAGGCATATCCCTTGGACACGCGACAGCCTCGCCCTTGATAGTTCTTTATCTCAAAAGGGCCAGCAAAATCTACCCCGGTGTTAGTGAATGCCCGGGAGTAGGTGGTTCGCTCGGTCGGTAGAATGCCCATTAATTGTGTTTGTGCCTGTTTCCTATGCACTGCGCATATCTTGCACTTGTGAATTTCTGATCTTATCATATTTTTCACGCGAGGTATCCAGTACTGTGTTCGGATCAGGCGCAGCATAAGCTGATTTCCCCCATGTAAGGAGATTTTGTGGACAAACTGTGTGATGAGACGAGATAGTCTGCTTTGATATGGCAGAATTATGGGGTGGCGCTCGTTGTACGAGAGGTCTTTAGACGCCGCGAGCCGCCCTCCGACTCTGATTGTCTCACCCTCATCGAGGAATGGGTGCAGGGATTGTAGATCGCTCTTTGGTTTGATTGACCCTTTTTCTTTGAGTGTTCTGTACTCCTCCGCATAATGGTTTCGTTGAGCATTGACGATCAGTCGACACATCGTTGCTTTGATCTCCATGGGCGAAATCGTCAGAGATGTTTCCTTGAAGGAAGTTTTGAGATGAGTCCTTTTGTAGAACCGTAGAACGTAGGACACAACTCTTAAAGCCCGAGAAAGGTCGGAAAACCTGTCTACGATATCATCGTCTTTTCGGTTAATCGAGGTTGTGTGCACTTGTACTCTCTTTTCTTCCATGGTTGTGGTGTAGTTTATTTCCTGGTTTGGCCATTCTTTGCCGTCTTGCTGCAGCCAAGATGAACCTTCCCACCACAACGAATTGTTTATTAGCTCTTGCGCTAATAGTCCTCTACTGGCAAGTCTGCAGGGTTCGAACCTGAGTCCACGTGACGCCAGTTCGTATTCCCGACTTGGTCTACAATTTTTGTTACACGGTGAGCCACGAAGGTTGACCATGAACACGGAGGTTTCCGTAACCACGCTAAAACAATAGTTGAGTCAGTCCATAATAAGGTTTTATGCGTGCCTAAGTTAAGGTTATTGTTAATAGATTCTAGGGTTTCTGCAAGGAGAACTGCTCCACACAGTTCTAGTCTTGGTAAAGAGATAGTTTTTACGGGCGCGACTCTTGATTTGGCTAATAGCAGGCTTACAAATATTTGTTCATTAATATTGACGCGAAGGTAGACGGTGGCTGCGTATGCTTTTTCTGACGCGTCACAGAAGCCGTGGATCTCCACTGTGGCTGTTGGTGAGAAGTGTACCCATCGTGGGATCTGAATGTTTTCAATGTTTTTATAACTCTCTATGAAACTTTGCCACCGATCCATCGAGACTGGCGACACGGTTTCATCCCACCCTGTTCCCTCTAACCAGATGCCTTGCATCAACATTTTGGCAGTAACCACGAATGGTGCTAGCCATCCTAAGGGGTCAAATAATTTTGCAATGGCCGACAGAATTTTTCGTTTAGTGAAGCCGGACTGATCCTCTATGGGCTTGGCTTTGAAATAAAAGTTGTCCGAGTGGGCGTTCCATCTGATGCCTAGTGCTTTAACCATACTGGTGTCTTCTAAGTCCAGGAAGTCTTCGTTTAGGAGGTGAGCTTTTGGTAGGCCTTTAAGTAGCTTGTTCGAGTTTGCGGTCCATTTCCTAAGCGAGAATCCTGCCGCTCCCAGAGCTGTAGTTATTTGATCCCTTGCTTTAATGGTATCTGTAATAGTGTGGCCTCCTGCCAGCACATCGTCAACGTACATTGCATTTCATAGAATATCTGATGCTATAGGGTGGCTGTGCTCCACGTCGTCCGCTAACTGCAGCAGTGTTCGTATTGCAAGGTACGGGGCACAGTTAACTCCGAATGTGACCGTTTTCAACTCATATAGTTGTATGGGTTGTGTGCTTTCTGTTCGGAATACAATACGTTGATACTTAGTGTGATCAGGGTGCAACAGAATCTGTCGATACATTTTCTCTATGTCGCTGTTAAAGACATATTTGAAGAAACGCCACCTTAGTATGAGAATGGTTAAGTCGTTTTGTAGAACTGGCCCCGGATAGAGGATGTCGTTGAGGCTGACTCCGTTTGCAGTTGATGATGATGCATTGAACACCACTCTTACTTTAGTTGTTGTGCTTTCTTCCTTTTTGACTGCATGATGTGGTAGAAAATAGGTGTCACAGTCTTCACCGGGTATGTGTGTTGGTACTCGGGACATGTGCCCCAATGTTTCATACTCTGCTAAGACCCTATTATATTCTGACTGTAATGGTGGGTCTTTAGATAACCGAGTTTCCATTCGGAAAAACTGTGAACACGCAATTTTTAATGAGGGACCTAATTGTTTGTATTTTGGAAATTCCTGTTTAATAGGCAAGGATACAATATATTTACCCTCATCATTTCTAATCGTTGTGTCTTTATACAATTCTTCACAATACCTGTCACACTTGTCCTTCGGGACTTCCTCTATTTCCCAAAATGATCGTAGCTGTCTGTCCAATTTCACTTCGCTGAAAAAGGACACACATTTCTCGCTGGGTAGGATTGTTTCGGTTTGGCCGGTCAATATCCAGCCGAAAACCGTCTCTTGGGCTAGCAGTGTTCCTAACACGTCTTTCTTTATTCCTCCTAACATCCCCTGTGCATAAATGTCGCCTCCTAATATCAGGTCGACCTGCTCATTGACAAAAAAACGTTTGTCAGCTAGTACTAAATTTGGGAAGGCTTGCATGGCCATGGCATCCACCTTGCATGTAGGTAGGTTGCCAGTTAGTTGCGGCAGCACAAGCGCGGTAGTGGCGATATTTATTGTAGGATCAATTGGAGATCGCAGTTGTATATGACACGCCTCTTTTACTTGTGCTGAAACTTGATTGGTGATGCCTGACACGTGAGCCGACATCCGCTGAGATTGCAGGTTTATGCGACGCTTAAGTCTTTCAGTTATGAAAGTACATTCTGACCCCGAATCTATAAGTGCCCGCGCGGAGAAGTTGGTATTGTTGTGGAATATATTGATGCGAGCCGTACCTAGTAGAACCCCTTTACTTGTATTTGTAAAGCAGGCCTTGAAGTGGTTGGTTCCATTGCTTTGGTTATGTCCATTGCTTTGGTTATGTCCATTGCTTTGGTTATGTCCATTGATTTGGTTATTGGAATAGGTACGTCTCTGTTGCGCTTGAGCTGGTGGGCCAGGGTAGTTATTGGTGGGGTTGGTGTTTGCGTTTTGGTTGCTGTTCGTTGCCTGAATATGTAGCAGCGTATTGTGTCTTTGTTGGCAGGTGGCGCAATTGTAGGAGCTTGGGCACCTAGACACAGTATGTCCTGTGGATAGGCAATTAATACACCCTTTTTTGTTTTTTATGAAGGCGATTCTGTCGGAAACCGCCAGTGTGCGGAACCGTTGACAATGTTGTAGTTTGTGCTCAGTGGATTTACACATCTTGCACGCACCTTTGGTTACACTTGTCTGAAAAGCACCTAGCTTTCTGTGCGAGTTTTCGGTAGATTGCCTACCATTATGGGTTTTCGGGTTTTTGGTTTCTAAGCTATCCTCAGTTATGCCAGAGACTGTCTCAAGTGTCTGGAAGCGGTTCTCACCTGGATATTTCGGTTTTATTTTCAACCGTTTGCTCCCATAAGGCGAGTGTGCTCTTTGGTAATTTCGTTGAGCACAAATAAGTTATAATCGCATCCCAATTTGACACATCGATTTGATGTGTCTTTAAGGATGCGATACAGTTATTGATGTCGCGCTGCAACTTTTTAATCGAAGTGCCGCATTCCTTTTCTACCGCCTCTAAGCTGAACAATGTTTTCAGCTGAGTATTCACTAGTATGCGTTTATTTTCGTATCTGTCTACCAGATTTTGCCACGCTATACCGAACCCTTCGTTTGTGAGTGGGCACTTTTGCACTATCTCTTTAGCCTCACCCTGGGTCTTTTGTATCAAGTGGTACAATCTTTCTACCGGGGTGAGTCGCCTATTTAAAATATAAATGGCTGTAAAGAGATCTCTGAATGTAGGCCAGGATAAGTAATCTCCCTTGAACACATCTGTGTCACACGGGGGTAGGCGGATGTTTGTATCCCTTTCCTGCTGCTCTTCGGGCTTAGGGTCGGGCTTGTTGAATGCGGCCTGTCGCGTTGCTATGTCTGACATGCAACGCAAGTAGACTGCGTAAGCACTTTTGTGTTTTATCTTGACAGCTGATATATGCTTTCCCTCTAACGTGTCCCCGGCCAATAGTTCATCATGGGCTGTCTTTGCTTTTTTCCACTTGGCCTTTAACTCCTCTTGCTGGATAGCTAGCGTATATTTTGTATGATCGGAGTCGGGTGTGTTGTTGAAGTCAGATTCAAACTCTACGACTTCATCAGCCATCCTGATGTAATTTTCCATTGTTTTCGACATGGTGGAAGTGTTGAGTTTAAGGGTATAAATGGATCTACCTTTGTTATTAGAAGGTGCTTAAGGTAGGACGTTGATAAGGGGTATGCCCAAGCTAAAGGGTGATTTCGTAAGGAATAACACGCTACTGTTTTCTGTTATTAATTTTATTTATTTATCAAAAAGTTTTTTATGCGACACTCTCGACACCCAACTCACAGCTGTTTGTTGTAATATCTACGTATATGTATATGTATATTTATGTGTTGATTTAAGCCCTGATACAAGTGCTTGTGGAAGTTGCAAAGAAAATGTATATATGCTACTTGATATGTAGGTAACAAAATGATGTTGCACAAATTTGGATATTGCCGCGAATCTGCTGAATTATTGAATCCCTTTAAGGGTTGTTATTTTTGTGCACTTCAAATGTGAAAGAGGGTTATGGTGAATGTGCAGATTTCTGCGTTTTCTTCGTTTCATACAAAGTGGATCACCATGCAGTGAAAGTGAGGTTATGTTGAAGTATATTTACTAAGTTGATTTTAACGTGAAACGCGGAGATCAATGCTAACAACTATTGCTTCCCGGACACTTGCGCACAAAAATTGTGTAATACACCCGTATTTAAACTATATAATATTCCTCTCTACTTGTATATGTTTTGTGCAAAAAAATTGAAATATTACCACTTACTTTTTTTGTTTTTGTTGTTAAGTTTGCTCGAGTGTATTAGCCTTGTTTTTAGCTTTTTGATGTTTGTGTTGTTTATATGTTCACTGTTGTTTGTGCGCCTTGTGGTTGTGGCTTGCAATATGCTTTGTGATGCTGGCTGACTATTTTATCACCAATTATTTTACCACCAATTGTGTTGCCAATTCTTTCTCGTGGATATTAAATTTTTTGGTAGATTTGGTCGCTGATTCTTAACAATTTTATGGGTTATTTCCGGCTCGAAGGACCATGAAAAAACCTCCTGGGTCGTTCGATAGCTCCGATCCCAAGGGGTTTTTGCGCTCGATGGGAAACCAAGGAAAATAAAGAAGAGAACAAGAGATTGGGCAGATTAAATTCTTATTTAACAATTGGTTTATTCACAAATTTCATTAGTAAATTATTAAATTGATATTTCCAACTTAGTCTATGTACATAAATATGTATGAAATATTATTACCTTACTTGGGCTTGATGGCTGCAGTATCCGCTGATATCAAAAGTATAAGTCACCGAGGTTTTTCCTCTAAAAAGCGTTGCACCCTCAATCGCAGAAAGCGGTTTTGAGGGGCAACTGAACGAAAGGCACTTTAACTACAAGAAAGTCCGTTCGCCCACTAACACACACTCATGCATGCGCATGCAGGCAGATTGTTAGTGGGCGAAGGCGTGCATAAGAAAAGTAAAAGTTACGTGTTAGGGTGGGTCGCTTAGAGTTTTAGGCAGATGGCCTAAACAAATTTCTTAAGTCGACTTAGGGTGTTATTGCTTATGACCACAGAAGTATAATTGACAGAACTCTGATTATTTTTTTCAATTTTCCTTGCTTAAAAAATAAAATAAAAACGGAAAATTAAAAAAAAGAAACAGTTTTCAATTTTTGCTTCCACCGAGAATCGAATATATGTAGGTGTCCTGCAAGTAGTAAACATTTATACCCATTCTGGTATGAAAAGGGTACAATTAGTCTCTTCATAGGACATGCTCGAACAAAGTGACCAATTTATTCCATCTAAAAGAGACTAAAAAAAGTAGTAGTCTACTTTTCCTCTGGATTGATTCCGGACTAATCGTATTTTTTGCAGGGAAATACCATACGAACTTTTACTAATGCATCTTTTTACATAAGTAACTCCACTTTTTTTGTATGAAACCACATTTTTTACTTTGATAATTTAATGTGCTAAGCTTTTTCGATTTTTAAACAGTTTTTTTACTTATGAAATTTTTAGAGAAATAAAATATTGGAAAAGTATATCTTCTAAGCAGAAAATGTATTTTTCATACAAAAAAGTGAAGTTAGTTATATAGAATTAAAAATTTTGTTCGCAACACCAGAATTGTAATTTTCAAAAAATAGCTTTAAAAAAAATTTGTTTAAAAGAAAAAACATTTAAATATGCTGCACCACCCTAATGTGCGGATTCGTTGCATGGTATTACTCAAATCAAATGTTTAAATTCCCAAACATCATATATATATATATGTATATATGTATGCGTGAAGCAAGAATAAAAAACGGTACCTTGCAAATTGCATAATCATCGAAACTCCGACAAACCCTCCCCGCAAAAACTGTGCGCTTCGAAAACCGCTCCCACCCGTTTTCGCGCTCCTTACTCTAACATCAACGTACATAAGTATACAGCGATCCAGGCAGCTGCCACTTGCCTTCATTTTTGTGCCAAAAAAAAAAAAGCAAAGTGTAGCAAATCAAATAAATATCATTGCATCCTCGCCATCTTCACACCATCATCATTCACATAATCACATAATTCACATAAAACAAGGTTTTTCGCAGAGCACTTCTTTATTTAGTTTTTTGTCCATTAAAAAGTTTATATTTTTAACGATATGGTTTTTTTTTTAAGTAAAATTCCACAAGGTTACGATAAAAAAGTACCATTATATATCGAAATATTATAAGCCCATACCGGGTGTTTGTGCAATTTAAATTAAAAACTTATTTTTTATGTAACAATTAATGTAAGTTTAATATAATTTGTAATAGTAAGTGTCTGCTGTACCTTAGACATAAACAGATAAATAAAAAAATAAAAATAAAAAAAATAAAGAAAAAATATTAAAAAAAATCTGTTGTAGATATATCCTAATGTATTGTCGTCAGCTTTTCTGTTGTACTGCTTTGCTGCACCACCCTAATGTGAAGATTGTTTGTATGGTATCACTTAATCCAAATTTGCATTTGTCACGAGGGAGTCACTTACTTGGTTTTGTTGTGAACGGGGAATATGTACATATATTAAGAGAGAGTTGAAGAAAGTTTCAGATGGTCGAATTTCGACCACGGGCGATCCTAGTATACATATATTCATTTGCTACCTGTTGATTGGAAGTTAATAGGCATATTTTGTTCTTTGGCGTACTTCTTGTGGAAATATATATCAAGGCGATTTAAAACTTAAATTGCATTGCGCCTTTGTCTAGTAGCCTGACACTTGTTAAGCGGTCTGTGTGTGAAGTTATTCTGTTGATCAGATTTAATTAAGGTGACCAGACGTTTCAAAAAGTACCTTTTAATTGCATGTCTCCTGCTGGCCCTTCATCTGCTCCACTCAAGCGTAGACTAAGTAAGTAAGCTCGATGAGAGTGGTCACCCTTGCGACTTTTTTTGAGAAGCTTAAAGATCTCGAAGAAAAAGTTCAGCAGCATACGGAACAATTGCGGCCTCTAATTGAAAGTGTTGCAGACAGACTAACGGAGGTGGAAAATAAGCTTTCAAAGCGACTGGAGGAAGAAGTATCTGCGCTTACAGCTTTGGTTGCCGAGTCCTCATCCCGAATTACTGTTTTGGAAGCGAATGCAATGAAGTTTGAACAGGAAATGGCTGGTATGAAAAATATGATAGCTGGTGTAATGGAACAGAGAGCTGCGCCGGATATCTCCGCTGATGCGGTTGCGTTCGGGTTCGCATATATTGAAGGTGAAAACTTAAAACGCGTATTTAACCTGGTGTGTCAATCTATCGACTTCATGCCTCCTCAAATAAGGGATATTTTTCGCACTAAACCTTCAAACTCTAATCCTAATAGAGCTATTATTATAAAATTTCACTCGACCGCAACCGGACCCTGCGAGCTTTTCGTGAGCATCGGAAAAGAATTAAATCGGCTATTTCCCTGCAGTCCCTTGGTTTTGACGTTTTTTTTTCATATTTACGAAAGCCTGTCTAATGATAATAGACATCTGCTACAAGAAGCCGTTACACTACGTCGAAATGGGAAGCTGAAGTCGGTTTTCACTATTCGAGGTGCGGTATACGTGAGAAGCGGGGCCGTAGGCAAAAATCCTGTCGGGGCACCTAGACAAGGCATTTTTTGAAGAAACCATATGGATGAAAATGATATATTTGACAGCAAAGTAACATTTTGGCATTTATTGTGGTTGTGTGTGTGTTCGACGGTCAATAATATTCTTCGCCGACTTATTGGTGGTTATTTATGTAATGCTTACTTTCGTAAACTGACATCCCATTATCGTAGTGGTCGAAATTATATGAAAATACATATGCATATGCCACGTACAGACTTCTCAGGATCCTCCTCGAAATCGTTAGTATGCGTATACAAATTTTGTTTTAACGTTTATTTGTCACGAAGTTCCCCAGCGTCAATGAAAATAGTTATTTTGTAAAGATATAGTTCTTGGGCTAGAGGCACCTTTTCTCCATAATATCCGGCCGGCCGGTGCGCATCGGTACATGGGCATTATAAAGAGATAGTAATACATTATTTAAGAAGTTTAGCTTATCATTCACTGATGGCAAGCTCCAGCAATAAGTCCAGCCAACACAAGATATATCATTGCTCAAGTTGTTAAAATTAATCCGGCTATAGTCAGGAAAACTAGTAGGAACAGTAACTGAACTATCATGGTCAAAGGTAATGTCAAGATAACAGAAATTTAGATCATGGTCAGACACGAACGATATTTGGTCAAATTTTAAGACAGAAGACAAGTCGGTCACAAAGAAATAATCAAGTAGACTAGGACAACATAAATATGCACGCCTAATAATATACTCATATTCCGTGTATCATATGGAAAATATGTCGCGGCCTTATGTCTAAAGGTATGAAATTGGTATCGTAGCTGATTTGTTATAAGCAATTGCTTTAACCGCTTCGGTGCAGACAAAGTAGTTCTGTGTCCGAAAATCCATCTTGCTTAAAAAATAAAATAAAAACGGAAAATTAAAAAAAAGAAACAGTTTTCAATTTTTGCTTCCACCGAGAATCGAATATATGTAGGTGTCCTGCAAGTAGTAAACATTTATACCCATTCTGGTATGAAAAGGGTACAATTAGTCTCTTCATAGGACATGCTCGAACAAAGTGACCAATTTATTCCATCTAAAAGAGACTAAAAAAGTAGTAGTCTACTTTTCCTCTGGATTGATCCCGGACTAATCGTATTTTTTGCAGGGAAATACCATACGAACTTTTACTAATGCATCTTTTTACATAAGTAACTCCACTTTTTTGTATGAAACCACATTTTTTACTTTGATAATTTAATGTGCTAAGCTTTTTCGATTTTTAAACAGTTTTTTTACTTATGAAATTTTTAGAGAAATAAAATATTGGAAAAGTATATCTTCTAAGCAGAAAATGTATTTTTCATACAAAAAAGTGAAGTTAGTTATATAGAATTAAAAATTTTGTTCGCAACACCAGAATTGTAATTTTCAAAAAATAGCTTTAAAAAAAATTTGTTTAAAAGAAAAAACATTTAAATATGCTGCACCACCCTAACGTGGGGATTCGTTGCATGGTATTACTCAAATCAAATGTTTAAATTCCCAAACATCATATATATATATATATGTATGCGTGAAGCAAGAATAAAAAACGGTACCTTGCAAATTGCATAATCATCGAAACTCCGACAAACCCTCCCCGCAAAAACTGTGCGCTTCGAAAACCGCTCCCACCCGTTTTCGCGCTCCTTACTCTAACATCAACGTACATAAGTATACAGCGATCCAGGCAGCTGCCACTTGCCTTCATTTTTGTGCCAAAAAAAAAAAAAGCAAAGTGTAGCAAATCAAATAAATATCATTGCATCCTCGCCATCTTCACACCATAATCATTCACATAATCACATAATTCACATAAAACAAGGTTTTTCGCAGAGCACTTCTTTATTTAGTTTTTTGTCCATTAAAAAGTTTATATTTTTTGTGAATTTTTGGCGACCTTTTTTCCTTAAATACGTATTTTTAGCTGGCTCGAGGTCCGTGTTCAATAATTGAAAACCAATTAAAACACACTTTGATTTTTTACTCTTTTAAAAATCGATATATTTCGATTGCTCAACGGCAATCATCTTCAGGATTGTAGCAACTAACAAAAATATAAAAAGTAAACAATAAACAAATTTGGCATTTAATACATCACATACATGAATACATACTTTTATTGACACGTCTGCCCTGTATGACGTGGAGTATGGTACTGTTTTTTATTGAGTAAATGTTTAAAAATGTGTGCAGAGTTATCTATGTCGCTCTTGTAGTTAAGACGTGTGTTTGTCGGTATGTTAATTATGTGTAACATTTCCAGGGTGAAACGTTTGCTGTAGTGTTGTTCTTGTTGCAGTATTTTAGTCTCATCAAAGTTAGGTGTGTGGCCGCTCTCTGCACAGTGGGCCATGAGTGCTGTTTTTTGATTATTTACTTGACGGCAAAATTTAAAATCAGACTTATGCTGTGAAATTCTCGTTTTTAACTTGGACTTAGTTGTACCTACGTATATATTATTGCACGTTTCATCACTGTTGCCTTTACAGGGTATCTTGTAAACTACGTTACTTTTTTCCATGATTGGTATTATCGATTTTGTTTTGTTAAAAATGTTTTTTAAAGTGTTCGTAGGTTTATGTGCAATTTTTGTGTTTTCTTTATCATAACAGTCGGATTTGGCTAGTCGCTCCGATAGTTGCGGTACATAAGCCACCGACTTGAAAATAATTGGTTTATCTAGGGATTTTGGTCTATTTTGATTTTTTGATTTCTTTAATAAAGTTTTTATGGTTTTCTTCGGAAAATCATTATTTCTTAGTAATGTAAAAATTTCTTTTTTAACATCTTTGTGGTATACTTCATCTGAAGTCTGCAACATTCTTCGTATACAGCCCATTGCTGTATTCATAATCATAGTTTTCGGGTGTTTTGAATTAAAATTAATAATTCGTCCCGACGCTGTAGGCTTTTGATACCACTTTAGTTTTAATTGATTTCCTCGTCTGTTTACTATTGAGTCGAGGTAAGGTAATTCCTCGTTGGTCTCTAGTTCTATAGTGAATTTTAAATTCTTGTCAAAGGCATTTAGTGTGTCAAGTGTGTGTTGTATTTCATTTTCTTTTATTATCGCGAATAAGTCGTCGACGTATTTGGTAAGTATTCGTGGTTTATGTCGTAATTTTTGCATCGTATCATCTAATAGTTTTTCCATAACTATATCGGCTATTATTGGGGATGTGGGTGCCCCCATTGGCATTCCTTTTAGCTGCGTATATATAGTATCATTAAATTGGAAATATCTGCTCTCTTGAATGCAGAATTTAATTATTTCCATGAACAGCTGTTTTGGTATTTTTGTATATTCTTTAATTGTATTCCATTTTTCTTGTATTATTTCAATTGCCAGCTGTATCGGGATGCTAGGGAAAAGCGAAACTACGTCAAAGGAAATAAGCTTTTCATCATCATATATATATGTATTGTTCACTCTTTCTTTGAATTCAATTGTGTTTTTAATATTGTATGTAGAACTCGACGTGACGTTTTTTAAAATGTCTGCCATATATTTACACAGTGCGTAAGAAGGTGACCCAATTGCTGAGCATATTGGTCTTAATGGAGTTCCTTCCTTATGAATCTTCGGGAGGCCGTAGATTCTGGGTGGTAGCGCGGTGGTAGTTATCATTTTCGTTCTCTCCGTCTTTGTAATTATTTCCATGCTAAAAAGTTTATCTACTAGTAAATTGTTCTTGCTTTGCAAACGTGATGTTGGATCCTGTCTCTGAACTCTATATGTTGTTAGATCCATTAATATATCCTCCATCTTCTTATTATAATCGTCGATTTCCATTGCCAAGCAAGCTTAAGACTTTGCTAAGAAATATTAAATAGCGAGAGTAATGTCGCTAAAAAAAACAACAACAACACTGAAAAAGCGTCAAGTGCAGAAATATGAGAAAATTAGAGCGAAACGAAATGAAATATTCACAAACAACACGAAGCATGAAGAGTGGTTTGTAAACAAAACAAAATTGGAATTCCCGCCAGATATTCAAGCATTGTTAGCAAAGGGACCGAAGTTCGGACTACCTGTAGACAACAAGAATTTTCCCCTCTTTAAGTATATAGCAGATGGCGAAGATTTAGTACAAAGCATAAAAAACAAAGATCAACAAGAAGAAGCTCGCACAAAACTCTCTCTGTTAATATCAAACTATGCAACAACAAACAAACAAAGTGTAATAGACAATGCAATTACTGACAGTGGGGCAAACAAAGAAATTTTTAAACGAAAATAAAAACATAAGAATTTTAACATCCGATAAAGGGAATAAAACGGTGGCAATGGAAATCGACGATTATAATAAGAAGATGGAGGATATATTAATGGATCTAACAACATATAGAGTTCAGAGACAGGATCCAACATCACGTTTGCAAAGCAAGAACAATTTACTAGTAGATAAACTTTTTAGCATGGAAATAATTACAAAGACGGAGAGAACGAAAATGATAACTACCACCGCGCTACCACCCAGAATCTACGGCCAATGTGTATCAATACCAAGTGTGAACTCTTCTTTTGACAACACACATTAAAATGTCGGTTTGTTTACATCCTGCACATATTAAAATGTCGCCAGCACCGAATAACAGAAAAGCAATGGCGTTGTTTTAACATCCTGCACACATCAACATGGCGGTCTCCTATCTTTTACCTAATGGTAGAAAGAGATGGGAAGATGGAAAGAAGTGAGACAAAAAAGGAAATTAAAAACAGGTGACTAAACTCACTTTGAAGTTTTCACGACTATGTCTATGATATCACACTTCTTATTAACCACAATCTCAAACAGGTGTTAAACTCATTTTGGAATTTTGACGTCTATGCAGAAGAGTTTACACTTGG
>CAXKVI010000576.1:0-20631 GCA_964058755.1 Campiglossa producta | reverse complement strand
AGCGTTTTACATGCAAAATACACACATCCTACTCGGCTGTCAGTTTCTTCCTTTTCCGGCACGTACGTGACGGACTGATTCTGCCGAAAGCTTTAAGGTTAAAATAATTTTTGGAAATTTGTAAAATAAAAAATGTGTGTGTGTTTGCAATGCGGTTAGCAGTGGTTTGCAGGGGTGTAGAACGAGCACAGGCAACTCGGTACTCGTCGCTTTCATCGTCGCTCTCTCTCCCACCATTCGCTAAGAAGCAAGCTGTTGCCAGCAAGCCCTTGCCTTGTTTGAATGCAGCGTTTGCCGATGATACGCTTCATGAACCAAAGAGAGGAGATTGCCAAAAGCGATACCGTTATAGTACACTTAAAGGGTCAGTTACATAAAGCTTTATTTTGGCTTTACCTCAAACTTTGACTTTGACAGAAAAGTTCAGTATACGTATTTAAACCAAGCATGGCAAATTGGCGACCTCACAGTTGAAGCGAGGTTGAAATTTGGCAAACTCTCAAATTTTGCTTGCTTTGCTTGCTTTGACAATCAGATGTTGATGACTTTGCTTTAATTAAAGAATAAAAAGTTGGAGAAAATAATAATTAATTCATTTTTTCTCTATTAAATTAATAAATTAACTAAAACACTCTGAATGCAAGGAAATAAATAACGAAAACAAATGTATAAAAGAGAAGCGTCAAGGCGTTCATTGTAGCATACCTCTGAAGTTGGACGCAAAGTTTTGAGGTGGCAAATGTCAGGCGAGGTTAACAAAGCTTTATGTATTCGACCCTTTACACCGCAATAAATTTGGCGAATTTAAATGAGCCAGTTCGACACCGTTTAACACCGGCAAATTTGCATTTCGCTTCACCTTCTCTGCAAGAATCTTTTACCAGGACAAAAAGCCACTGAAAGAAAATGCACTACCGTGATGTTTTAAGGCTCATTTACACGGGTCGATTTCTGGTCGATTTTTATCGAACCACTTGTATTCAACCCTTAAATTCAATAAAGGGTTAGAAAAATCGACCTGTGTAAATCATCCTTTAAACACCCATAGGCTACGCTCATGGGTGAGTTACATAAAGCTTTATTTTGGCTTTACCTCAAACTTTGACTTTGACAGAAAAGTTCAGTATACGTATTTAAACGAAGCATGGCTAATTGGAGACCTCAAAGTTGAAGCAAGGTCAAAAATTGGCAAACTCTGAAATTTTGCTTGCTTTGCTTGCTTTGACAATCAGATGTTGATGACTTTGCTTTAATTAAAGAATAAAAAGTTGGAGGAAATAATAATTAATTCATTTTTTCTCTATTAAATTAATAAATTAACCAAAACAGTCTGAATGCAAAGAAAAAATATCGAAAACAAATGTATAAAAGAGAAGCGTCAAGGCGTTCATTGTAACATACCTCTGAAGTTGGACGCAAAGTTTTGAGGTAACAAATGTCAGGCGAGGTTAACAAAGCTTTATGTATTCGACCCTTCACACTGCAACCCACTTCGGCCGTCTGGCTGCAATCACACATCCACAAACATCTAATAACTTTAAACGAGCTAAACTTGTATATTTTGTAGTCAAACACTAGTTGTACAAAACTGCGCCGTAAACTGCGCCATGTGTTTAGGCCTTTAGGTATTTTATTGTGATATTTTGTAACATAGTGGCAACTCGGATATGACAAAAAGGCTTCATTTTACAATTCCGTTATTTAGCGGGTAAAAAAAATAGATATAAAAAAAAAAGAAGAGCAGAAGCTGACACGCCATCGATATAGCTCCGTTAATAAAAGCCGAAAAAACCTTAATTAACAAGAGAAACTCATTAAAATTCTGCGGACAGGATTACAATTGATCAAATTAAATTAAAAATGACTCGCTTGTCGAAAAATGAAATGCTCGCTGTACTACGTGAACGGGGTATGCAGATACCGGACAGCGCAACAATTTCACAAGTTCGAGAAATGTACACTAATATGATCGCTGCCCCGGAAGAGGAAAATCATACAAATGAAGGTGAAATCGAACACGCCGCGGGCACAGAAGCTACCAACGGTGTTGCTGAAGTAGTAGAAGGCGATAACGCCACGAACGTAACCATCGAAACGACTTCTGCCGGCGGGCCTGTACAAGGTGCATTGCATTCAAACGCACATTTCAACACTGATGGCCAAAGTGCTTCAGCAGAATTGCCTGTACCTGTTCATCCAAGGGATATTCGCATGCCTACCGTCGTTGACCAACAACAGGGAGGCGCTATCGAGCAGAGAATTGCACAGCTGCAACGTGAACGCGATCTACTATTGCTACAAGGCGAAATTAATAACAAATGATTAATAGGCAAATGAGTGGCCCACCAACACAAAACATTCGTATCGACATAAGCGTAATCGAGTCGATGGTTCAAAAGTTCTCTGCCGATGATATGTACGATGTCCATAAGTGGATCGAAGATTTGGAAGACGCCTTTGATATCCTGCAATTCGATGAACGAGCCCGTTTCGTTGGAATTCGTCGTCTACTGAGTGGTACCGCAAAAATTTTCGCACGAACAGTTTCCGTTCACACTTATGATGCCTTACGCGACGAGTTGCTTGTGGAGTTTGGCCGCAAGTACTCAACTGACGAAGTGTACAACCAACTGCGGTCTCGACACCTGAAGCCAAATGAAACGGTCCACCGTTATGTCCTTGAGATGCAGGAAATCGCTGCTCGTGCACATGTACCTGAAAGTGAATTGTTTGATCTAATCATTAGTGGTATTGGTGACACTTCAAACGCTGCCTCTGTATTGATGGGCGCCACAACATTACGCGCTCTGAAGGACTCAATTGTTCGATACGAACGAATGCGGAATGAACGATTGCGATCAAAACCAAACGCATCTCTTCCAATCCGCCGGACACTTCCGTCAATTCAAAACACTGCTACGCAACCAAATACATCACGCTCTGCTGTGGCTCAGCCTACTGCCGCACCTGCTGCTGAAAACTTAGTCCGCTGTTTTAATTGCTCACGTTTTGGCCACTATCAAAGTGCTTGCCCGATGCCAAAGAGACCTGAGGGTTCTTGCTTCCGTTGTGGACAGATGAACCATATCTATAAGAACTGTCCAAACCGCCCCACTGCCGCTGTTGCTGTCAACCGAGGTGTTGGGTTCACTGAAGAAGATGATGCCATTGTCGAAGAATTGAGTGCAGTACAACTGGTAAGTGTAGCTTTAGGATATGATGACCTTAAGTGTGCCAAGTTTCAAAGTGTTTTTTCTCTTCTCGACTCCGGCAGTCCTAGATGTTTTGTACGCCGCTCAATTGTATCAATACCGTTTGCGCAACCACTATTTAAAACTAAATACAAAGGCTTGGGAAATATTTCACTGATGTCCTTCGGCACAACTTCTGGGTATGTTAAACTAAGGGATAAATTAATTCAACATACCTTTATTGTCGTGCCTGATGATTCTATATTTATGCCTTTAATTATCGGCCGCGATCTCTTCCAGAAAGCTGGCATTAGATTGGTTAGCACAAAACGATGTGATTTAAACAATAAAATACTTGATTCAAAAAATTGTGTTGATAATTGTAAATCGAGAGAAACCTTTGATTCCCTTGGTAGGCATGGGTCCTCTTACGGCTTTGAATGTGGGTCTGGCACATCTACTGGCTATGATGGCCATACAGAAACACCTTTGGGGAAATCTGAGAGTAAATGTGATTTGACCTCCGTCGACGTTGTGTTACCGAATCACCGACAGACTGATAATTTTTTTAATAGTTTGTGTGCTATCGATATTACCTCAAATACGAATGATCCTTTCAACATAAGTGCACTGCTGCCCCCGGAGCTACAGGAAAAATTCCGCGTTGCTTTACACGATGTTTACTATAACACTGTCCTAAAACCTTCTTCATCTGACGATTACTGTGCAAAGCTTGAACTGACAAACCAAACACCTATTTATCGAAGACCCCGACGACTTTCGTTTTACGAACGAACAGAAGTTCGCAAGATTATTGACGATTTATTGGCAAGGGACATCATACGCCCTAGCACTTCGCCGTACGCTTCTGCCATTGTGCTTGTGCGGAAAAAATCTGGGGAAATAAGGAAATGCGTTGACTATCGACCTTTAAATAAAATCACTGTACGTGATAACCACCCTCTTCCTTTGCCCGAAGATTGTTTAGAGCATTTGGGAAATAAGAAATTGTTTACCTTAATAGATTTGAAAAGTGGGTTTCACCACATAAAAATGCATGAAGACTCGATCAAGTATACTGCCTTTGTTACACCTGACGGACAGTATGAATACAAACGATTGCCTTTCGGACTAAAAAATGGGCCCGCAATTTTTCAGCGATTTGTCAATAGGATTTTAGCCGACTTGATAACCAAAAACCTACTTGTGGTTTATATGGATGATATTTTGATAGCCTCGTGTGACATTGAAACCCATTTGAAAACTGTGTCTGAGGTTGTAAAAACGCTTCGATCCTATGGTCTTGAGTTAAACTTGAAAAAGTGTTATTTCGCTCAAACGGAGTTGGAATATCTTGGGCACCATGCCAATGCAGCAGGAATTCGGCCCAGTGATCGTCATATTGAAGCCATTAAACAATACCCAGTTCCTAAAAACCATAAACAGCTAGAGTCTTGTTTGGGATTATTTTCATTCTTCCGCCGCTTTGTACCAAACTTCTCGAGAATTGCGTACCCCCTACTTCGATTACTACGGAAAGATATGCCGTACAAATTTACCGAAGAATGCATGCAAGCTTTCCTCCAGTTGAGACAAAATCTTACGAAACCACCCGTGCTGTATATTTTTGACCATAAACGAGAAACTGAGGTACATTGCGATGCCAGTTCACATGGATACGGTGGAGTACTCATGCAGAAGCAGGACGACTTAAAGTTTCACCCAGTGGCTTACTTCTCAAAGTCAACTTCCGATTCCGAAAGAAAATTGCACAGCTATGAACTGGAGACATTAGCCGTAGTATACACTCTTAGGCGTTTTGCTACATACTTAGATCGTAGGGCGTTTAAAATTGTGACTGATTGTGATGCCTTAGCTAGAACCTTAGCAAACGAAAATGGTTTATCAAAAATTGCTCGTTGGGCTCTCTTCCTCGAAAATTTTAATTATACTATTGTACATCGACCGGGACGGGCTATGGGGCACGTTGATGCGCTGAGCCGCGTAGAGTATGCGGGAGCTGTCAGCGAACTGGACATTGATTTCCAATTACGTATCGCACAAAGTCGAGACCCAGAAATATGTCGAATTAGGTCACACTTGGAAAATGCCAACAGTGAAGAATTTGAACTGCGAGACGGAATAGTCTATCAAATATCGCCTTCCGGCAAGCGTAGGCTTTATGTTCCTAAGGAAATGATCAACAACGTCATAAGATGGACACATGAAAAAATTGGTCACTTGAGTGTGGACAAATGCTGTTCAGAAATCAAGAAGCATTATTGGTTTCCGTTAATGAAAACCCGAGTTCAGAACTTCGTGCGCAATTGTCTGAAATGTATAGTATACTCAGCTCCCGCTCGAACAAACAAACGGAACTTATTCAATATTCCAAAGATCCCACTGCCCTTTGATACTATTCACATTGACCACTTAGGCCCTCTTCCGTCTGTAACGTCAAGAAAAAAACATGTGTTGGTAGTGGTTGATGCCTTCACGAAATTTACAAAATTATATCCAACGACAAGCACTAGTTCCAAAGAGTCATGTGCAGCTTTGCAAAATTACTTTGATAATTATAGCCGCCCCCGTCGCTTAATAAGTGATCGAGGAACCTCCTTCACTTCGGAGGAGTTCAAGGAGTTCCTGAAAAAACGAAATATTCAGCATATTACAAATGCTACGAGATCACCTCAGGCAAACGGCCAAGTGGAGCGCATTAATCGTGTTCTTACGCCTATGATGGGTAAGATGTGCGACAAACAAGGTCATACAGATTGGGCAAAAACAATCCGCTATACTGAACATATTCTTAATAATACGGTCCACACTACGACAAAAGAGACGCCTTCAATCCTCTTATTCGGCATTGCACAGCGCGGCAATACCATTGACGCATTAACTGAGCACTTAGATGAACAGAATAATGTAATCGACCGCGATCTTCTTCAGATCAGAGACTTAGCGTCGGAAAACATTAATAGGTCACAAGAAGCTAACCATAACTGATTTGTGAAGCACAACACTCCTGCCATTATATATGAGAAAGGTGATTATGTTGCCATCAGATATACGGACAACACCCCGGGTATCAATAAGAAAATGGATCCGAAATTCCGTGGGCCATATGTGATTGAAAAGGTATTACCGCATGACAGATATGTGGTACGCGATGTGGATGGATGTCAGATTACTCAGATCCCATATAATGGTGTTTTAGAGGCAAATAAACTTAGAAAGTGGGTGTCAGATTCGGCAGACTTGGCTGAAGAAAGAAGAGCAGAAGCTGACACGCCATCGATATAGCTCCGTTAATAAAAGCCGAAAAAACCTTAATTAACAAGAGAAACTCATTAAAATTTGTATATTTGTAGGTCCGGTACTATCTCGAGAACCGCTTCACCGAATGGGATGAATTTTAGCACATAGATAGTACGATTTACTGCATTCAAACAAGGCAAGGGCTTGCTGGCAACAGCTTGCTTTTTAGCGAATGATGGAAGAGAGAGCGACGACGGAAGGGGAATGGTACCGAGTTGCCTGTGCTCGGTCAACACGCTTTGTGTTGGCATTCTTCGCAATTTTAAATTGCGTAGTTTCTCATTTTTTTTTCAAATTCGGTCTAAATTGTTAATAAGCAGCAGAAATCAGCTACTTAGCCCAATAATTTCGAAAAATTTGTGATAAAAACACAGTTTCTCATAAAAAAACTGCAACTCCTTGCCTGTGTATGAAGAGCATCAGCAACACTTGAGCAACACCAAAAGAGAATTCCTGATAAAAGCAACAAAGGTTGCCTCTGTATGAATGCAGACAATTACTCTAATAGTACATTTACACAGCACCGAATTTGGTAAATTCAGGTTCGAAATGACACATTCAAATTCGCCAAATTTGGTGCAGTATAAATGTACTATTACTCTTCTTAAGCTAATTTCACGTTGGTCCAAACCTATTGAAACTGCTTGATTTCGTGGACGACAACTTAGAACATAAAAATCTGACAAATGTTTACATGGTTGTACAGAAGTTGAATGATAAGTTGAACAAAAGTCGGCTGGCTATCAACTTTGTTCATGCAATTTTGCAAGACCAGTTGACACGAATCAATTTTCAGAATCAACATGAAATTGAACGAAAAATCGAGCAATGTAAACGGGACTTTAGGAAGAGTTCGCGATTGGACAGAGCTAGGAGTCCCCTCTGACCAGTTGTTGCCGCCAGAAGGTCATCGGAATGACTAGGCTTCTCCAAGACAAATATCTTCATGATGATTATATGTGTTAATGGGGCACTCCTCGATGGGAGTTCATATGGTGCGGGTGAATATTCTGGACAATTCCAGATGTTATAGGCCATTGATTGATCATTCATCAAATTTAATGGCATTCGGGTATCTTCGTGTCACACGTACTTGTTGTCGACTCGGTTTGATGAAAAGACAAAAATTTTTTATTTTTTGTTTGACATAGTTCCGTTGCAAAATGCCTACAACCTTTCGCTACGAATTTTTATTGCAAATAGTGTTGAAGCCTTATGTTTGATAGTTGCCTGGCAAGCTTCAAGCAACCGACACTCACACATCTACGGGTAGCCGTCACGAAGATGCCATTAAATTTGATGAATGATCAATCAATGACCCGGAGCTATTATTCGATAGCCACATGGCTACGCTATGATTTCTGTAGTCCAACGGAGCCTCTCTGATACCGAGCCACCTCAGAGAATAATTATGGCCTTACTGCGGGCCATTGTGTATCAATAACAAGTGTGAACTCTTCTTTTGACAACACACATTAAAATGTCGGTTTGTTTACATCCTGCACATATTAAAATGTCGCCAGCACCGAATAACAGAAAAGCAATGAACATCCTGCACACATCAACATGGCGGTCTCCTATCTTTTACCTAATGGTAGAAAGAGATGGGAAGATGGAAAGAAGTGAGACAAAAAAGGAAATTAAAAACAGGTGACTAAACTCACTTTGAAATTTACACGCCTATGCCTATGATATCACACTTGTTATTAACCACGATTTCAAACAGGTGTTAAACTCATTTTGGAATTTTGACGTCTATGCAGAAGAGTTTACACTTTGTATTGATACACAATGCTGTGGGCGGACGACAAACTTTCCCCTTACTCTGCCCCTGACCCTAAGCTGGCCTTGTCCGATGAGGGGTCGAACGAACAAAATGTAAAGAAATACCAACAAACGTTAACCCCAAGGATCCAAGGAAGAACAAAGCCGATCCTGAAGAAATATGAGGGAGTATAGCGCGACCCGCTATGTTCGAAAGCCGGAAATATGGTGGAGATAGCGCAAGCTCTGATATCAACTTACCAAAGCACTTATACGCGAAAGAGGGTAAACGGAAATCCCTTCAAACGCTAGAGAACGGGCGGGGAGATAAAAGCCCATCCGAAGCGGCATCAGAACAACCCCGGAGTGGGCAAACTAAGCTTTGCTGAAGTGATCAAGGACACGATCCTTATAGGTATTCGTAACCGAGGTAAAGACCGTGGGGCCATCCCTAAAGACCAGTGGAAGTGCGTCCGGATTGAACTCGGTAACAGCCTTCTCGACGTTACGATAGAGTCTCCGTGTGGTACGGCGCGAGGTAGTGATGCGAGATGGCACCAGGGTCAGACCAAAGTATTTGCATGCGAAGATGTAAGAACTGTTGCACTATACAAGGCAACAGCTGCAAGACTAGGTGAAGTCTACCCCGGGGCAAGAATCGAGTTCGTCGATCCGAAGGACATTCCGGCTCGGCCAAGGGCAAGGACATGGATTCCTGCCATCCCTGCAGAACCTGAAAGAATTATAAGAATGCTGCGGATCGTGAATCCATCTCTCCCGACGTAGGACTGGAGTGTCAATCTGGTCGGATACGGTGGGGCCTAATAGACAGGTGGTGCTCACTTTTAATAAGAGTCCCTTAAACGGCGCAATTAGGCGAGAGAGCGACGAGGAAAGGAAACGGATACCTCCCTCGTCGCCCTCTCGCCTAAAAATCGGGAAAGTTGCTGCGATTTTTCTCTGTGTGTGAAGGCGGTAAATGGCGAAGAGCATTACGGTATGGGTCAAATCGTTCAGCACGTATTCGGTGGCGATGCAGCGCTTCCATGTCTACACTTGTAAATTTTCCTTAAAAGCAATTATGGAAAAAAGAAAATGGGCGTACAAGGAGGAGTGAAAGAGATAGCAAGAAAAACTTCAAACGTGTTAACGGTACGTTTTATAGTGTACTCTACCCCCATCTTCTCACCTCTTTCGCCTATGTCGCGTCACATTTAAATTCAATTATTGCCCAGGTAAAAGAGCAGTTAGCGTTCAAAATGGATTGAATCATCCGAACCGTGTTCTAGATTTGTGTTTTGGATCGCGAGCCATGAATTTTTCATGCTACACGTTACATATGGATCGCGATACTTAATGGTCTCAATATGGATGTTACCTGTGACACCACTCTTATAAATACAGCTGGACAGATTTTCACACTAGATTGCGCTGGTGTAGCGCAATTTGTAGCTATGGCTATCTCACTTTCTCTTGTGATATTTCGGCTTAGCAAACGAAACAAAAAATTCAAACGGAAAAAGAAACGATCGACGCCAATTTTGCGCCCTTGCGGATTTCAATTCATAATTTTTTCAGTGAAAAAGGAATAGACGGGATTTTGTGAATTTCAGAAAACCAATTAAAAAAAGTAAAATATAGCAACAAAATTATTGCCAAAGTGCAACTATTACTGAAATATTGAAAAGTTTGCAATTTGTAATACAATTGCTTGCCTGAACGTTGAAATTAAACTTGCTGAAACAGGATCTACAGGTTGCCGCGAACATCTGCAGCAGCTGCAAAAACACGCCAAGCACAATTTTGCCAAACTTAATTACTAGAAACTTCCGACAAATAAAAAGCCAATAGCTTCAACATGAGTAAGGATATATACTATTCGGATAAATATTATGATGAAAAATTTGAATATAGGTAAATATTTTGTTTTGCAAATTTTGTTGACATAATTTTGTAACATACATTGCTCTTTATTTTATGTATATATATTCAAGACACGTTGTGCTGCCAAAAGAGCTATCAAAGTTAGTGCCAAAAACTCATCTAATGACTGAAACGGAATGGAGAGCGATTGGTGTGCAACAATCGCGTGGTTGGATACATTATATGATACATAAACCTGAGCCACATATTTTACTATTTCGTCGACCGATAAGTCAGTAAATTGTAGGGGCATTCATCACGCGTGCACTCACAATTAACAGAGCCCACCAATAGCAAGCATGTACATCCTCATCATCATCATTAAGCAACACTAACTTGGTTATCGCCGCATTTAGAGCTATAGTTCAGCAAACTCAAGGTCGCGCTGCACTGCATCATCAAATGTGTCATTCAATCGTATATGTCATTAGCATAAACTTGTGAGTCTATCAACTATTCCGGTGGAGCTCCCGGAGGAAATGTAATATATCATGGGAGAATTCCCCAAGCTCGGCCTGATCTCTATGGAATCTATTACAATAACTCCAGTCGGGAGATCCACCGTTGTAGCAGATAGACCCTTTAATTGTTGCGCCATTAGTCCAAGAGCTGTATTTGCTTTTCATACACCATATGTATACATAATGCTACTGCAGTGTAAAGACAAGGGGTCAATAACGGGTCCAAGGAGAATGGATACTACTAACACGTCTCTTTACAACCAGGCACTGATATAAATATGGTAAAATTAGATGGCTGGAACCTTTACGATTTGTCGGTTGAACTGCCTCCTAAAACTTCAAATTTGGCTTATCTCTGAGTTTTATGTATTTTATTTAGATTCATTTTCACTTCCCTCTGATCGAGATATACTATTTCAAATACCTCGTAAGACTTAGCCGAAATTGCGAATCTGGACATAGCCAATGCTTAGGACCCCTTGTCCTTACATCGCTGGCTATGCGAATATGGTACCATCAAAACCAATATCAGCTCTTGGCCTATATAATACCTATACTAAAATGTAAATATTTGCAAGTCAAGCCAACAACAAAAATCACAAACTATACAAGACAGTTCACCATATGATTATCTAGAAGGAAGTGCTGGAAGGTTACTCTGCTTCCCGATGAAAATAGTAGAGTAGCCAGTCGCCTCCGATACCACGGTGAGCTTTCTATAGCTCCTTTTATACATTTATATTTATAGTAACATGATTATGATTTTTTTTGCCATATACAAATGTATTTAAAAAAAAAATTGCCATCAAGGTTTGCAGTTAATTTCATGTTTTTTTGCGCAAACAGTTGTAATTTATAAAAAAAACGTATGTATTACTATAATTAAGTTAATTTACATATACACGGATTATATACTGTTAAGTTTAATCCTCTATTTTCAACTAATTTGCTTTTTATATCATTTAAATTTTAATTGAGGTTTTATTTTGATTAGTTTTTGCTAATATGTAATGTTTTTGAGCATTTAAGTATTTTTTATAAAAAATTTGTTAGTTTAGTTAGTCGGTTCAACGCAGCAGCAGCATGATCACATACAATTCGAATTCTCTATTGGCTAGTGTCTTTTTAGTTTAGGTTTTATACGTATACATATATGCAGAAATATTGTACGTTTATAAATTCCCTGCATAAGGATGCATCTTATTATATACAAATACGTTAAAAAGAATTAAATATTTTTGTGATTTTTCAGTAATAATAATACAATAAAATAGGTTCGGTATTAGTTTCTTAAATTATGTAAGATGAATTGGTTTTATTTAAAAATATTTGTTTTCAGCTTCTGGAGAATAGTCCAAATTTCATTGTGAAAGTCGCATATGCTCACTTGAGCCTTTTATGTCGCTTGTGGCCGAGAATTTAGACTGTTACAATTTCAAATTTGAAAAAGCCGGCTAGCATCCAGACTGTCGAATGAATGGCAGGCATGCGGCTCGTCCTCTCACGATACCAAACATCTATTCACCCACTCGGTGGAATAGAATCTTCTAACATCAAACTCAATCTGGTTCAACCCTGCTGAAACGGTTTGTTTCCTAGGAATTTCGTTCCAAAATATTGATCATAATTTAGGTAAAGGAGCGTTGACGATTGGGCATCCCTCCGCATCGTTAGTACAACACGACGGCGACAGAACCGTTCAGTTTGAAGTACATTTTAGACCACTCCAACGACAGGCATACTGTATAGCGGGTATGTTCTAACCCCTTAACCAGCTGCGCAGCGGACGATCTCAGTAAATAGCTGGAAGGCGTGCCATTGGGATACATAGGTGCAGTGCTCAGAGGTGATGAATTTGGTGGAGCGATTGATTGCGAGTAGTACAAATAGATCAGAGGCTTGAGGTAGGATCGATAGGCACTCAACTTCGTTTATGAGTTCGGGCTGACGATAGTGATGTGGCGATCCTTAGCAGTTTCAGTAAATGATTGCCAGCAAGGTCGACATCGAAAGACTGGACAACATTTTGCTCATATTCTAAGATTTGTATTTGGAGCCGATGTAGGGAAATCACGACACCTTAGGCAGAGACGCTTCAAAAGGACAGCTCTTACTCTGGAAAACACCGGGGTCAAACGGTAGAATCATCTGTTAGAAGCATTGTCTCTTGGATCTCGTTAATCGAAGTTTGAACCGCTTCATAGATTCAGATATCAGCGATCTTATTGATAAGGCCGTTTTGCTTGGTTGAATCACTCGCTCGCTGGCGCATGCCAGGGTATCTACTCGCTTTTTGGAAACTTCGTGCGGTTTCGAAAAACCCGAAAGGTCCTTCAATACTGTTATAATTGCTGTAGCAATACTTTGCCCTGTCCCATAAGCTCCGGTTGGGGTTCAGTCGATTCTAACGACAGTAAATCCTACCACAAGGATATTATAAAACCTACCCTACCCGAAGCGGGAGCTATTGTTTTACTCAGAAATCGGTGGTTTCGGTTTCGTCATCCAACTTTTAGAAATTACAGGTTGTGTTTGTGGTTAAACTAAGTTAACCAGACCTTATCCAATTTCCAAGAATTCGAAAATGATTCTTCCTTCTTCACAACTGTTTACGTTCAAGGAAACTTTGTTTTCGGAGAAACCCCGCAAACCTCATCTTTATAGCGGGCAAGCAACCTAAACTCAAAGTTCCTTTATAGTTTATACTCAATACGTTCCAAAAAAAAAAAAAATTATTTCTATATTCCCATCAGCGGGTGGGATTGTGGAATTTAGCACCGCTAAGCTACACGCACCCTTGCGGATTTATACCTGTCCAAAGCGCTTGGTAAATTGCTTTGTCGGTATATTTGTATATAAGATTATAATTTACCTAATGCGGCAGCTACAAACATTCTTATAGTTCCATCCCCTAACAAAGAGTTCAAAATGACGCATGCAGAAACAGCTTCCAACATACCTAGCTACAAACATACATTTTTTTTTTAAACCGGATCTGTCCATCTTAATTTGATCGTTTTTGAATATTAACAATTACCACCTCATCACCCCACCACACTGTGCCAAAGTCACACTTGTTAGCTTCTGATGAAATAAGTTCCACAATGTACTCCTTATTGAACTAGTAAAGGGGCGTTGTAAAATGCGAATAGAACTACATAGTTCCATTTTATTTCAGGTTTTATCAAACTTTTTTTCCAGGAAGGTAAACAGGATGGCAGATTGGCTGCTTAATCGTTGACCAGCTCTGGTTTAGCAAGGCTAACAATATGTGGGAGCGATTGCTGTCCTGTAGAGTGGCTAGGCGTCTATGATCCTCCTACAACCAAGTACGATCTTGAACCCTTACAAAGAGGAGTGGGGAGGACCTATTCAAATTACTTGCCCTAATCAGCGAGCACTGAACTATTGCGGCTATTGAGACTGGAACACAATTCTCCATTAAGTAGCTGCAATCTACCGAGGGTAGACTGTCTAGCAGAATAGACTGTTATAGTAGAATTGAATTTCTAGGAAAAAACTTTTTCGGGAGCCCCTCGGAATACTATGATACCAATCATGACGGACTTTAATAATATTTAAACTCAGCGCTCCGGATATAAGGGTTTTCCACCGTGGTCTTTACCAACACGTCAGCTATCTTGCAATACTTTTTATTGTTGCATAGACAGGCTGTGGTATGAAAACGGCGCACAAGCGCTAATTTTATCCATAGGGGACTCGCTTAGCCCACCAACCAGCGAACTGGATGCTTACTGAAAGCATCACACGAATGATTTATATCACTAAATCGAACCTTCGCTTTCTTGGTATGCTTGCTACCATACCGAACATTCTGGGTTAAGGTACGCGAGCCCTCCGTAGACGACTCGTTATTGTTGTTGGAACGAAATGTAACACTGCCCAGACGCAACTTTCATTGCCCTAAATTGTCATAAAGGGACGAAACGAGCCGTTTCAAATGATTGGACCAGAGTGAGATTGGCTGCAGTAACTCTGATATCTCTCGGGAGATCGCATTCCTCTGCAGAAACCGGTGGTGATGATTATTTTCAGAACGGCATTCGTCGGACAAGGGGTGAACATCATCGACAGACAGTGTGCTACCTGATGCAGGAAGCACTTGGAAAGGTTCGGATGTGGGCTTCGGCTTATCTGCCTGTGGAATGAAGTATCTATGATCATGCCCTGCGGGTTAGGGGTTTAGAATATGCCCGAGGTAGGCATACCGGTCGTAAGAGGCGACTAATATGCACATAGGTAATTGACGTGCTAACTCGATGGTTGATCTACGGATATGATGCCTCTCACCTCTCATTACCCATCTTCTCCTTCCTCATGGATGGAGGGATGCCATGACCTAGAAGGTTCCACTGGTCATACCAAATCGCTACCACAACAGTCGGGCAGTACCGCAAGGGAGCACCGCAGCGTACCGGGGTCATATCCGGCCAAGGACTGTCAACTTCGGCATCACTCCCCAAAACCTTCGGGGAGTGTTTTGTTGTTAACAACAACAACAACAACATGCCACAGAAAAAGATTGGCTCCTTGGGCTCTTCTGAAAAGCTTTAACTCCCTGTCTTGTTCTTCAAGGATCAACACCGAGAGAAGAGGAAGTTCAGAAAGCTATGGATAATGCAAAGAGACTGGTCTTAGTTTTTCGAAGATTTTTAAAAAAGCTTTAAAGACGATTCAGAGGGAAGAAACGTCCCTTTAAGACACAACCTATGGATGCATCCGATTTTTCATAATGCTTGTACAAAATCTAATGAAAGTTCCTTTCAGATGACGGCTCATATAATGGTCAGCCGTCTTGTGTCTTGTAGGGAACATAGCAAACGTTAGCAAAGATTTTCAATACCAAAATGGGTTTTTATAGCTTGGTCTTAGATATTTATAGAATAACTGATCTCGAGCACCCGAATATCCAGTACCAATGTATTGTAAGTAATGTTTCAATCGAACTTTTTTAACCATCGACTATAGATTCACTGCTGGGTTAAGTTTGCTTGTTTTTGCTTACATTTGCCAAATGATAAAGGGTAAGTAGGAATTTTGTTTTGGTACAAGTAATAAAATAATTTCCCTTTTATGATTATGCATTAATTTGTTGGATTTTTGGGGTCGATCAGTTTGTACATATTAGGGATATGTATTACCAAGCTACGATTTCGATACCGAAAAGTGGGAGCTTCCTATTGTATGCTTCTCATCCCAAAATCGGTGCCAATTGTTTGGAAATGGAATTTAACGGAAAACGGTTACACTGTAAAACACAACAAAAAAATCCCAGAGGGTTTCTTATCGGTTTTTAAAGCTTTTGGTTGTGCTGAATCCGAATCTAAAGTCAGAATTTTCGAGTCACTAGGTTTTCCCTTAGAGGGTAGTTTGTTCAAATTACGCTAGTAGTAAAAAAATATTTTTTTTTTGAATTTTTTTCTTAATAACTTACACAAATATGAAAACCAAAATAAATTATGGTTCCTTGACCCAAGCAAAATGTTTGAGTTATTAAAAAAAAATTTCACAACTACATAGGTACCGACTCTTTATAAACCACCCTCTGGAGAGAAAACCTAGAGTGACCCGAAAAATCTGACTTTAGATTCGGATTCAGCACACGCAAAAACTTCAGAAACGTCGAGAAACCTGGTGGGATTTGCAAAAAGTTCAATTTTGTTGTACAGTGTTAAGTTCTAGGGCCAAACGGTACCAATGCATTGCAAACTTTTGACAGTTGTGTGATCAGTACATTCACTTCGAAATGTGTATTTGTACATTACTTTGACTTTCGTTCCAGATTTGGATAAAATAAATTTAAAAAATCCGATTTCAGTCTCGGCTCAGATAAACATACATTCGTAACATCTTTAGTAAATTATGTACATCCTTGCTCAGGAAAAAAGGTATGCTTCATCATATCATCTCTTGTGTGCAATTTTTCTATTCTGCTTAAATTTGATGTTTCGAGATAATCTTAAAAAAAAATGTTTCCCGACCCCTATCCTCTATCTCGCCGGAAGTGAAAACTCGATAGAAATCACGAAATTCATCGAAGTTGTCAACCGAATTCCGATAAATTTATGATTTCTATCGTGTTTCTCATTTAAACAAAACAGCTGATATACCTCATAGCGTTCCTCAAACGAATTTTGAAGCGTGTTCGGTGTTCGAACTCAGCTTCCAACCGTCAAGGAAAAAATGCTAGCGTTTTTGAATATTTCACACTTTTTTGTTTTAAAACTTGCATGCAACAGTTTGTGGCGAAGCTGATATGAAAGAGTAAAATCAGTGTGTAACAACTAATAGTTAAACCGGAAGCTCGTTAAGGGATGTTGTGGTCCATTGTGCAGTGCCTTTGAAAATCAAGCAAAAATTTATAAGAAAAAGTAGGTTTTTAAGACAGGAATGAAGGTCAGCCATTTACAAACATATTTACTTTAATTTATTTAGCTGTGCTACATAGGCGCCTCATGCATATGTAAATAGCAAGATTTTATGGATGCACATTAGGGTGTTGTTATTTTCAGGTTATTTATTGTTTTCGATGTCATACCTGGCATCTTATAGATCACCCTACTTCAAAATAATATCAAACACCCGCTATTCAGCTAAAATTGTATTAACATTGCATTTTATATGTAAAGACTGGATTTTTAGGCAGGACGAAGGGAAAACATAATTTTAAAAATTCAACACCCTAATGTACATGCATACCTACATATACACTGATTAAATAGCTTATGTGAATAGCTATGACACTGTACAGCAGCCGGCTGGGTCTGGGACCTAGCCAACTTTTTCGAAGAGACATACTTAAAAAAACTACGTATGGGCTTTCAAAATTCGAAATTAGACACTTAATTTTGATTTTGCAATTCCTGTATTGAAAAAAGGAAAAATGTGGGCGTGGTCTGCTTGACTTCTTTGTTCGATTGGTATTCACTTTCTGTTTTAAAAGTTGTTAAAGGCGTCAAAAGTTAGATCTTCTAAAAAATGAAGTCGTGCGCTTAAAAAAAAATTTCAACTGATTTCGAAAAACTTCATGCCGCTGTAAAAATCCAAACCTTTTTCGACACCCTACAGGTATCCAAGCCATACATCACAACAGTTTGATTCGAAATCTTTAATCTTCTACATAAGAGTCACATCCCTATGTGTGTATACTAGCCCGGATCGGTCCCCATACAAAAAAAAATTATTTTTTTTGCTACGCCCCCCCGATGGGCTATTTACTTTTTTTGACACTACGTCGCCATTTTAAGCCCGATTTTAATGAGCCGCACACCGTTGTCCATGGCTTGGAAGCCGCCACAATTCTTACCTTATCATTTCTAGTAGTGACTGTCGGTATTTCCTTTCACATCATCACATCATATGATGTGAAACGAAATACCGACAGTCACTACTAGAATTTGAACTCGGAGTAAAAAATGATTAAGATAAGAATTGTGGCGGCTTCCAAGCCATGAACAACGGTGTACGGCTCATTAAAATCGGACTTAAAATGGCGACGTAGTGTCAAAAAAAGTAAATAGCCCATGGGGGGGGGGGGGGGCGTCGCAAAAAAAAAACATTTTTTTTGGGATCGCCTTCAAAATATCTTTAATCCTAGTGTATACCTTAGTTGAATGAAATTCTTGGGCTGCTAAAACTGTTTATCTCGTTTATCCGTATGTTCTCGTCATCTCGTTAAATTTTGACGTAGTCCATGATTTTGGACAATGCATTAGGTGGTAGGCATATCGTCACCATTGTCGTTCGATGTTTAACGGAGTGATATTTGTGGTCAAGGTCGGGTGATGCAAACGGCTCGATTATTACATATGAAAAGAAGTGTTCTCCCCATTTCTCAAGTACACGCCCTAAATCTATAACTAGCAGAAATTCTTCCTGATAGGAACTCGCTCTCCGGCATTTTTCTATCAGCTGGTATTCCCTGTTCTTCGAACTCAGGTACTCAGGATCACATTTTTTTGTAAACTTAGGGTCCTTTCCCCTCCTCGTCATGTCAGTTGCTTTTCCGGGCTCACTGGAACCCTGCTCGGTTATATCACTAGGAGGTAGCTTTCAGAGAACAAGCTCGCACTTCTTTCGCCGCACAGAGACGCGGGAGTACTTGAAAGCTATACGATGAGGCTTCTAGTCGATATTGGGATCTTGTAGAGTACTCTTATCCCGGATGCTGGAGCTATGTCTGTCGTCATAAGAAACTGATTAACTAATTTATTTTTTGCTCAGGAGAAAGCCAGGTACATGGTTTGAAGATGCCCTAGATGCTCAGTGGTTTACGTGGACGTGATTAGAAGCCATAAAAGGTTATGGCATGTTATTTTATGGTTGATATATATGATGCCTCTCATCACAAATCTTCTCATTTTTTACGGATGTGGTTATCAAATCGTTCCCCACACCAATGGGTTACTACCGCAAAGTACTGCTACCGAAGCGCACCAGGTCCATATCAGGAAAACATGGACAACTTTTCCCAAAACCAGCAGGGAGTGTTTTGGCCGCTGAAATAACTAATTAATAATGGATGCTAAATCCTGGTACTTCTGATCACATTTAGGGCCCCGATTGAGAAATTTTGCAACTTGAAGAATGCATTTTTCTCTTTTCTTGTTATTACAGGTACATGGCCATAAATTATAGTTCCTGAATGCCATCAGAAAAAAACTTTCTCGAAATAGAGAGAAAATCCGATAGTTACGCGACGGAATTGGGCGACCTCTGTTGGCTGAATACAATATTGCAAATAATTCAAGGACAGGTGACGTAGTTGTGCTGTGGAGGTGCTCCACGCTAAAGGTTACATCTAAATATTATCAAAAATTGCTCGCTATGAAGGGAGCAATACCTCCGGTCTCATACCCAATCAGCTTTGCACCGATTATAGAGAGATAATTTGGAAGAAATTTGTATGTGAGACAATACGCCGGCTATATTCTCACTTAAGTTTCTTCATGTTTCATCTTCTTGTGGTTCTTGTAATGTTACTAGGACCATGGGACTATAAAGATATTGCGATGCTCTCGTTGATTGCGTTCCGCTTGCTGAGTGAAACTATCAGTAAGTGTTTGCCCAATAGAATGTGGATGGGTGTACGAAACTCGCTCAGTATAATCGCGCCGCATTGCACTTGATTCTGTGTACAATAGCATAGACATTAAGGCAACTAAACATGGCTAAGTTTAGAGGGCTGGCGGAGAAATACTCGCAGGCGAGCGAGCATAACAAACAAGCTGCTTAGTTAATGAGTTATTTCGTTTGTTTGGATACACGACTGAGTGTCGTTGTGTAATTTATATAGATGACATTATATATAATATATGTATATCGATAGCTTTGTATGCATTTCATTACAACAGAATGGAGGGAGAGATTTTGTTTAGCTTTTTTCAATAATGCTCGGCGCTCGAGTTTTTCGCTGGCTTTATTGCTAGAATTTAAAAATTGTCAAGTTCAGTACCTTTGCAAACGCGCAAGAAACAAGTTGTTCGCTTCGCTTGAACTTCTAGTATACATATTATTGAATATAATATATTTTGCTAAAAATATAATAATTAATATAAAATCAGTGTGGCGTCTTTTACTTTTAAAAATTTACAAAACCACTCAACACGCCCACATATTTACATAAATATGCATATACGTGCATATATATAATGAACTTAGGAAATTTAAAGCATTACGTTTTAGCAAAGTTTCGAAAATAATTTTATGATAATTTAAAAACACTATAACGATAATTTCTAAGTCGTGCGTTTTACCGGTGTCGAAGGTTTGTTATGGAGGCAACACACGGTTGGTGCTAACAAGCTGTGCTTAAAGTCAAAAATTAGGAAAAAAAACATCGCAAGCTCGGTTTAACGGTATGTTACTGAAAGTTTTATTTAATGTTACTGTGATATGACATTTTGCGACTTTTATTACTTCAGTTGGAGTAAGGTGATTTTTGTATGTGA
>CAXKVI010000575.1:0-20679 GCA_964058755.1 Campiglossa producta | reverse complement strand
CTTCTCATATTTACAAACATCGGACCAAAGTTATAATACCATTTCATGTTCATGAAAGGTATAAAAATGGACGATGATACAAAACCATACAAATATCCCAAAACAAACGTTCATGGATATACTAAAGTTCTGTATTGAGGAGAACCGGTATTTCAAGTTCAACGACACGGTATACATGCAATTAAAAGGAATGCCGATGGGGTCCTCGTTGTCTCCAGTAATCGCAGATATTAAAATGGAAGAGTTGTTGGATAGCTCTTTAGGAAAATTAAAACACCCACCGAGGATGGTCTCTAAGTACGTCGATGATCTATTCGCGATTATACCCGAAGACGAAATGCCAAATACACTTAGGGCCGCTTGCATAAAAGCTGATAACGACTAACCGGAGTTTAATTGACGTTTTTTGTATGGTTAGCTGTCAAGTTAATCATCGATTAGGCTTAATCGGCTTTTATGCAAGTGGGCCTTAATGCGCTCAATTCATATGACAAGAACATAAAATTTACAATGGAATTAGAAGAGGAAGGTCAGTTACCATACCTAGATTCTGTAATAATCAAACGAGGTAACAAATTAAAGTTAAAGTGGTACCAAAAACCAACTGCGTCTGGACGACTCATCAATTTCTTTTCAAAACATCCGAAATCGATGATATTGAATACAGCAACGGGTTGTATTAGATGTATGTTACAGGTATCCGACAAAGTGTTCCACAAGGAAATAATAAAAGAAGCATCGTGCTTATTGAAAAATAAGGATTTTCCAGAGAAGATCATAAAAAATTTAATTAAGAAATCGAAAATTCAAGAGAATCAAGAAATGCCAAAAAAACCCACAGTATTTAAGTCGGTGACTTATGTACCAAATCTATCAGAGCGCCTAGCAAAATCGGATTGCTATAACGCGGAAAAAATAAAAATAGCTCATAAGCCTACTAATACATTGAAATCCTTATTTAACCAAACTAAATCAAAAGTATCTACTTTGGAAAAAAGTAATGTTGTTTACAAAATACCGTGTCAGGGTAAAGCAGACCAGAGGGTGAATTCTGGTTCTATGATATGATAACGTGAAAAAAAATTTGTATGAATTTGAAGTTTCTTTTCAAAAATTTTGTATGAAAATTCTTTTCATTTTATCATTTCATAGAACCAGAATTCACCCCCAGCCTTGTAATAAAATTTACGTGGGAATAACGAAATCGAAGCTAAAAACTAGATTGGCACAACATGAATCGGATGCCAAATATTGTAAAAGTTCTACGTTTCAAAAAACTGCACTTATGGCACACTGTGCAGAGAGCGGACACACAGCTAATTTGGAAGAAGCGACAATTATTCAACAGGAGCAACACTATGACAAACGACTAACACTGGAAATGCTCCACATTATTTCCATTCCTGGTGACATTAGACTGAACTACATAACAGATACCGACCAATGCGCGCATATCTACCGAAATTTACTAGCGAACAAAAAGACAGTTTCAAACTCCTCGTCACAGAAAACGGATGTGACTTAAATGTATGATAGCATTTTTGGGAACTGGGTGGCGGAAAATTATCACCCCGCGAAAGCTCCGTCGTAGTTGCTGATAGACCCCTATTTACGTATGACGTGTATTGGCGGCCGCCGTGGTGTAGCGGTTAAGTGTTCGGCCTTCTACACCAAGTCGTGGCGGTTCGATGCCCGGCAAAAGTAACATCAAAAATTATTTAGAAAAAGAATTTTTCTAAACGGGGTCGCCACTCAGCAGTAGTTTGGCAAACTCTCCGGGTGTATTTCAGCCATGAGAAGCTTCTCAGCAAAAAATTCATTTGCTTTGCAAGTGCCGTTCGGAGTCGGCAAAAAACTGTAGGTCCCGCCAACTTGTAGGAAAAACTCAAAAGCAACACACCACAAGTTGGAAAGAGAAGCTCGGCTAAAAATCTCGTTAGAGGTTATGATAACCTGTTGGTATTTCGCCGCCATTAGTGTATTGGCGGTGACGTCCTTTATCCAAAAGAGCATAAAATTCGTGAGCTGGCAGCATTATTTCAGGATACTTTGATACTATTGTGAATAGTATCAGCTGTTTTGACGAAAGAAATTTGATTTTCTTTGCATCAAAACAATTTTAAATGAAGCGCCAATTTTCCCAAATACAGAAATTGTGTTTCGCTCGGTCATGTCTCGCAGGAAGTTACAGCAATTCACCTTTTCCAACTCATCCGACACAACAAACTGCGTTGCAAGTTTAACTCTAGAATCCTTGCAAAAGTTTGCGGCACCCAAGAAGCGCTGTTTGACATCAGAAAGAGTGGCCAGCGACGCAGAAATAGTAAATAGCACAACAGAAGACGCCATACACTTGCATGAATTTGCAGTTGAACCATTAGAGACAAATCTTTTATGGGCGCGCGTTTATAAATTAGAATGCAATTTAAATGAGGCTTTGCGTCAAATTGCTGCACCAACCAATATCACACACATCTATAATCCATTGGAATATGCTGCGCAGCTACATATCGACTATTTAAAGAAGTTTTTAGATGGACCGAAACGTGTTGTATTTGTGGGCATGAATCCAGGACCCAATGGCATGGGTCAAACTGGGGTAAGTTGGCGGTTTATGTTACAAAGATGCATTTATATTTTTGCTTTTGTTTTTTTAGGTGCCGTTTGGTAACATTTTGACTGTGCGCAATGAAATGTGCTTGCGAGGTGTGGTCGGGCAACCACCCAGCGTGCATGCAAAACGACCAGTTTTAGGATTAGAGTGCACCACAGAAGAGCCAAGTGGCGTGCGTATTTGGGGTCTGCTAAAGAGGCTAGCTGGCGGATCTTTGGCGACTTTTCGACGTCAATGTTTTGTGCATAATTTCTGCCCACTAATATTTCACGATAAAGCAGGACATAATATAACGCCAAGTGAACTGAAGGTATCATTTATTTTTAAAATAGAAATACATGTATCATACTTTGCTCATCTAATGCAGGGTGATTATAAAGCAACCATTGGCAAATTGTGTCTTGATACCCTTGATCAAGAGCTAGATTTGTTGCAACCGGAAATATTGATAGCAGTTGGAGAGTATATGAACGGTATAGTAAAGAATTCGCGACATGCAAACACTTTAAAAATATATAAGCTACCTCATCCAAGTCCGCGCTCATTAAACAATCAAAACTGGCCGGAGAAGGCAGAGAAACTTCTCTATGAAATGGATCTGATAAAATATATACGGGATGAAGTTTAGCCTACGAATATCCAACATTGTAGCACTAAATATTTCCACACTTAATCAGTATAATCTGCCAGTACAAAGTATTAAAGCTTTTGTGAATAGTCTTTTATGTGATCTTTTGGAACATAAAATGCATTAACTTTTTTAACATTTATTTGTTTTTCTTTTAAATTTACAGCCTGGAACAGTCTTGTTACATCAAGTGTCGTTAGTAGGTTAGGTTAGATTCAAGTGGCTGCCGCAGAGGCACACTTAGGCCAGTTTTGAAAGGCCCGTTGTGATACCACCAACACAAGGAAAGTCAGTCCCGGGACCCGACCATATGGCAAATCCTTGAGTTGGGATTTTCCACATAGCAGAATCCCGGAACTTTTATGATCCCATTTTGGGCAGGTTTGTTTGGATGTCCGGCACCCTGAGGATTGTTGCCACATTTCGTTGGGTGTTGTTGTTGTTGTTGACGGAGTGTGTACTCCTTCAGCATTAGCTTTCATGTGGCAAACGGCATACCTAAGCGCTCTTTATCCCGAAGAACCTGCTTGGTCGTACCCTGCCTGGCAAGTTCGTCTGCCTTACAGTTTCCCTCAATGTCCCTGTGTCCCGGGACCCATGTGAGGTCCGATCCTGTAAAATCACGATGTCACAGCACTGTGGATGGCTACGAATTGGAAACCGTGAGTCAGAAATTGTCAGTCAAGATATTAAACGGAGAATCGCTCTAAGTGATAATTTGGCCTGAGTAGGTAATTTAGAACTAAATTCCTCTCGACCTACAAAAATCACGCTCTAAAAGTCTTCATCTGTAAGGGACGAAAAAGACGACTCCATAAGACGTATGGTCCATCCCGTAAAGCCGCCGGTGAATATTGAAGAGTACGAGATTAACGCAGATATGCACAATACTATTGTCAATAGGCATGGAATAAAAACTGAAAAAATTATCCCATCGACCCCGCACAACAACGGAGGCCTCGGAAGACAAAGAAGATCTGGCCCAAGAGGGTATCCTATCGACATCGCAATTTCACAACAAAGGAACGGCAGGCCTCGACTGGAATGGAAAGGGTAAAGGATGACTTGACCTTCCTTTGTGTTTTCAATCAGTCATTTACAACCTTCTTCCAAACAGAAGGAGGGGTAAGATGACTTAGAAGGTTCCACTGGTAATACCAGATCGCTTCCGCGACAGCAGTACATGCTAGGTGCTAGTACCGGGCTCAAACCCGGCAAAGGACTGTCACTACCGACAACACTCCCCAAAACCTACGGAGAGTGGTTTTGTCGCTACAACAACCACAACTAGCTGCGGGTTAGGGGTTTAGAATATGCCCGAGGTAGGTATGCCGGTCGTAAGACGCGACTAAAATCCACGAAATCATTCCCAAGGCAGTCGGGGAGTACCGGAACGTACCGTATTCATCCGGCAAAGGACTGTCAATACCAGTACCACCCCTGTCTGGTCTGTCACGTAACTTTTTGTAAGTGGATCTTCCGACTAGGCAGGGCAAAGTATTGCTACAACAACAACAACAGCTGCAATAATTGCCATTGACTGTAAAATCCGATTCAGTCCTGAGTGTAGACCAGGCTGTAGTTGAAACGAATCTACAACCTTCACCGCAACGGTCTGAGGGATCAAACTCTACGTGGTTGTTACTGTTCTTGTAGAAACAGGGCCTTTTTGAATAGCGTAAAAAAATAAAAACTGGGTCTTTGACCCCGAATACATTTTTTAGCACACATGGAATCGATGGGGATTATTGCAGGCAGGCCCGTGCGCAGGGGGTAGTTTTGGGGGTTCAAACCCCCTATTGGCTCTCAACGACTGCATTTTTTCATAAAAACTGTCAAAAGTCACAACCTTCGGAGCATCCAAAAATTCAAAAGCCCCCCTATAGCAAATTCCTGCGCACGGGCCTGATTGCAGGATACTTTCTAAGCTCTCTACAAAAACTTAGTTCTTTCGGAATTTTTGTTATTTTAAATATTTAAATTTTTGTCATTTTATTATTTAAATTTACTGGACTAGTCGCTTTTAATATTATGCATGGAAAGCTCGAGAACTTTACGCTTTTTAAAAATAAATATTTTCATTATCTATGGGGAACTTAGTGACAAATGAACGGTAAAGGAAATTTTTTCTACATAATCTAACCTTTTCCATAAAAATCATGAAAGGTCCAATTTTAGAATCGCGATATCACATGACTGGTGACTCTTGGGGAGAAAAATGCTTGGATCATTTTGGTAGAGAATTTTCAGGTCTACAACTTGTTCTCAGGTAGTTTGTAGAAAAAACTTGCGGTTTTCACAAGAACCTGAAATTTTGACCTTTGACCAAGAAATAATTTTTTAGCACACATGCGGACTTTGGAAGTTGTCTTTCTGCGGTGAACCTTAGCTCTCCAGAAAAGTTTGGTTCCGTCGAAATTTTTGTTATTTCAAATATCTAATTCGACTATTCATGTCAAATTTCAGAAAAAGTGTTTTTTTTTTCTTTTATATGACCAATTAGTTCAGATCCTGAAAGGGTTAATGATTTTGCTGAAATCAGTGTTGCCACTATTTTGTTCCACCACAGTAAACAGCTGTTAATTGTAAACAAAAAACCGCACGGGCAAACTATTTGGTAAGTATAATTATTCGAATAATTTACATCCCAACTAATTTTATTATTGTTTTAGCTTAAGCAGCAATGGAACAATTTATGAGCGAAGCATTTGTTGAGGCACGTCGTGTATTAGCAGCCGGCGAAGTACCAGTTGGTTGTGTTTTCGTTTTGACCAACAATGATGGCGCCAACGAAGTGATTGCACGTGCTGGAAATGATGTAAATGCTACCAAGAATGCTACACGGCACGCAGAGTTTCTATGCATCGATCAAACTTTGGCGTATTGTACACATCATGGCTTACCATTTGATGAGGTTTTCCCACGCATCACAGTTGTGGTTACAGTGGAACCATGTATTATGTGCTCAGCAGCCTTACATGATTTGGGTGTCAAGGAAGTGTTATATGGTTGCGCCAATGATCGATTTGGTGGAAAAACTTTAGTTGATGTGCCATTTGTTACGAACAAATTGAATGGCCAGACCCAAGTGAGTGGTGGCATTTGTGCGGAGGAAGCAATGACGTTGCTTAAAGATTTCTATAAAGGCGAAAATCCATCTGCTCCTATAGCGAAAACGAAAAGGTGATACAGAATGAAGGACATGCAACAAAACATTATAGGGATCTCACCGTTGGTCTCTTTCTGGACCAACTATTTAGTTAATGTCTAGTTTAATGTAATATAAGTATTTTTATAATTCCTCTTTACTTGTACCTACATAGCTCTGTAACTAGAATAATTATTTATTAAGCACAAAGTAAATATGTGATATTATTAACATACCAAGCATGAACTTTTTCTATCGGCAATTTATACTGCATCATCCGCTCGATATACCCATGCGACAGGTGCGAAAATATAAGAACAACGACACGGCTATTGTTATCACTGCCTATGAAGTGAAGGAAACTATCAGACAGGCCACGCCCTCCAAATACATGTTGTTGTTGTTGTAGCGAGGTGTAGCCCTGCCTAAATGTCAGACAGGGTCACCAGTTGTTGTTGTTAACAATGGACAGGGTCACCTCGAGTGTATTGCTCTTGGCCGGGACGATATAAGAAAACGGCCCGGGTCGTTTCGGCACGATGGGTACATCACAAGTACTGGTACCGTTCTCGTAGAACCGGAAATACAAGAAACTAGCTGTGTAGGCTATGTAGGTCATATAGCGTTACCCAGGGTGCACCAACTGGGAGGCGACCTACTTTTACACCATCGGTCCCAACGGTACCACCATGAAGATGGTTAACTACCTTGGCCAGGAGGAACATCCCAGTGGGAAAAGGTAATGTACAGCAATGCATAAAGTAATGTATAGCTCCGATAGACTATACATGAAAACATGCATGAATTTTTCTACAGCGATGTCATAGGAAAAGTAATGTGCCGCTCGCATACTTTTTATACCTTTCATGAACATGAAATGGTATAACTTTGGTCCGATGTTTGTAAATATGAGAAGAAGAAGAGATAGACCCATCAATAAGTATACCGAAATGATCAGGATGACGAGATGAGTTGATTTAGCCATGTCCGTCTGTCCGTCTGTCCGTCTGTCCGTCTGTCTGTTTGAACGCAAACTAGTCCCTCAATTTTTGAGATATCTGGCTGAAATTTTGTATGTGGCCACCATTTTGTAATATAGGAATCATTTGTCGGAACTGACAAGATCGGACCAGTATAACATATAGCCCCCATACAACCGATTGTTCAGATATAAGGTTTTTTGGCCCAAACTTCTGCAATTAAAAAGTTAGAAACGTAAAATTTTGCAACTCGAGTACTTTCTATTTATGTAGTGTATATAGTGAAAATCAACCAGATCGGGAAAATGTAACATATAGCCCCCATACAACCGATTGTTCAGATATAAGGTTTTTTGGCCAAAACTTCTGCAATTAAAAAGTTAGGAACGTAAAATTTTGCAACTCGAGTACTTTCTATTTATGTAGTGTATATAGTGAAAATCAACAAGATCGGGCAAATGTAACATATAGCCCCCATACAACCGATTGTTCAGATATAAGGTTTTTTGGCCAAAACTTCTGCAATTAAAAAGTTAGGAACGTAAAATTTTGCAACTCGAGTACTTTCTATTTATGTGGTGTATATAGTGAAAATCAACCAGATCGGGCAAATGTAACATATAGCCCCCATACAACCGATTGTTCAGATATAAGGTTTTTTGGCCAGAACTTCTGCAATTAAAAAGTTAGGAAAGTAAAATTTTGCAACTCGAGTACTTTCTATTTATGTAGTGTATATAGTGAAAATCAACAAGATCGGGCAAATGTAACATATAGCCCCCATACAACCGATTGTTCAGATATAAGGTTTTTTGGCCAAAACTTCTGCAATTAAAAAGTTAGGAACGTAAAATTTTGCATCTCGAGTACTTTCTATTTATGTAGTGCATATAGTGAAAATCAACAAGATCGGGCAAATGTAACATATAGCCCCCATACAACCGATTGTTCAGATATAAGGTTTTTTGGCCAAAACTTCTGCAATTAAAAAGTTAGGAACGTAAAATTTTGCATCTCGAGTACTTTCTATTTATGTAATGTATATAGTGAAAATCAACAAGATCGGGCAAATGTAACATATAGCCCCCATACAACCGATTGTTCAGATATAAGGTTTTTTTGGCCAAAACTTCTGCAATTAAAAAGTTAGGAACATACAATTTTGCAACTTGAGTACTTTCAATTTATGTAGTGTGTAGAGGAAAATCAAGAAGATCGGGTAAATATAACATATATTTAGCCCCATACAACCGGTTGTTCCGATATAAGGTTTTTTGGCCAATACTTCCGCATTTAAAAAGTTAGGAACGTAAAATATTTCACCTTTAGTACTTTCTACATATGTAATGTGTATAGTGTAAGTCAGTACAATTGAACACGTATAATATATAGCCTCCATACAATCGATTGTTCCGATAACTCGGATCCTATTATTTTGTAAGTTTTTTTTAAATTATAACAAAGATGTGTAATGTGTATAGTAAATATAGTTAAATTGAAACAGGCTGTACTGGGGATCGAACAGTGAAAATCGTGACGCTTATTCATGAAAGGTATATAGCCTTCGGCACAGCCGAAGACAGCTTTCCTTACTTGTTATAAATGAAAATATGCACTACAGGGATACATTATATCTTGCATTGCCTTTCTTGAATGAAAAGACATATTAAGTTTTGCATAACACTTTATAAATTCCTTGTGGAGTAACAAGGACATTAAGACACAGGACACAGTGAGGCTCTTCAGCGGGGGAAGAGTTAAGGTCCTATTTTAAATGTTTGAATGGCGAGCTCGTCATTTGCTACGACCAAGATGAGTGCACGCAAAAAAATAACATAAAAAAAAACTAATCAAAACCAAACAGGCAACGGCATCAGTAGCAAACAGTCCAGTCGACTTCTGGAAAGCCTAGCAGCAGCAGAGAAAGCGATGAAGATTTACTCCCGCTCTACACATCACACTTGATGTTAGCCGAGCACCAACATGGCTTCAGGAAGGGTAGGAGCACAACATCTGCTCTAAATGTCATAAACACTCAGATAACTGACGGTCTTAATCAAAATAGGCCTAATGACAGGACGGTTCTAGTTGCACTTGATTTGAGTCAAGCTTTTGACACAGTAAATCATGGGCAACTTGTAGCTGATTTGGAAGACTCGTCACTCCCCCCCTGTCTAAAGCGTTGGACCGCCAATTATCTCAGTGGTCGTCGGTCGTCTGTTGTATTTAGAAACAAAAAATCTAAAGCCAGGAAGATAAAACAAGGGGTACCACAGGGTGGTGTCCTCTCCCCGTTATTGTTTAACTTCTATATTTCGAAGCTTCCTCCTCCACCAGAAGAAGTTACGATTGTTTCTTACGCAGACGATTGCACGATATTGGCAACTGGTACTTCCGTTGATGAGCTGTGCTCCAAAATAAATGGTTATCTCCCCTCTCTAGTCGAGTTCTTTACTGCCCGAACCTTGACATTGTCGCCAACAAAGTCTTCGGCGACCTTATTCACGACGTGGACGGCGCAGGTTGGCATGGAATTAGAAATCTATGTAGGTGATCATAAAATACCTACTGTCGCTCACCCAAAAATTTTAGGAGTGACTTTTGACACCATGCACACTTTCGCTGCCCATTCAGCCGCAATTGTCTCAAAACTACAGAGCCGCAACAAAATCCTCAAGTCACTAGCCGGCAGTACTTGGGGTAAAGACAAAGAAACGTTGTTGGTAACGTACAAGGCAATTGGTCGGCCGATCCTGAACTATGCGTCGCCGATATGGTCGCCGGGGCTTGCAGACGTTCACTGAAATCAGCTTCAGGCCTGTCAAAACACCGCGCTCAGAACCGCTACGGGGTGCGTCCTTATGTCACCTATATCTCATATACATAATGAGGTGGAAATGCTTCCAGTTAGGGAGCATAATGAAATGCTAAACAAGCAGTACCTACTGAACTGCTGTAAACCACAGCATCCCGGTAGACAACTGCTTGAACTCATTCCGCCTCCTAGGACCATAAGGTCGCATCTACGTAAACATTTTGATGAGATCCGTCACTATATAACAACGCCGTTTGATCTACAGGTGCACAAACAGGCTTTGGGGCATATCCATACAACGTCTGTTGGCCATTACTCTGCGCTCTGTCCGCTAAACAATGTCTTACATGCCGCAACACCTGGCATTTCTGAAGAGGAGCGTCATCTTCCTCGAGAGACAAGGGTCACTCTGGCTCAATTACGCTCTGGATATTGTAGTAGGTTAAACTCCTACATATCTAGACTGAACCCTGATGTGCCGAATGTATGTCCGGCATGCGGCTCATCCCCCCACAATACCAATCACTTATTTTCTTGCTCATTTGAGCCCACTCTTCTAACACCCATCTCTCTTTGGTCCAATCCTATTGAAACTGCTAGTTTCCTTGGACTCCCGTTAGAAGATATTGATGACAATTAGGTTAAGGAAAAATACGCGTTGGGCAGGACTACACATCGCTACAACAACAACAACATGAAGATTTAAAAAACGAACAGAAGTTTCCAAATTTAAATTGTATTTATTTTTTCTGTTTGAAAGTTTTGTATTTTTTATTTTTGAAGTTTAAAATTTTTTTACAAAGCCTGCTTTTGTGAGAAGCAAATTTTCAAACTACAAAATAAAGCGACACATTACTCCCTTCCTTGCTTTTGGTATGATCTTTTCTTCCCAGCAAACAATTGGAGTCAACAAATGAGTCAGAAAAGAGTCCTAAATAGGAGCGTTTACGCTCTTTATGAGCTCATTTATGACTCCGAAATGAATGTATTTCCCTTCCTGCAATGGTCGTCCGATATGAGCTAAATTTCATATATTGTATGAGCCTGAATAGGAGTCATATATGACTCTTATTGGCCTCAGAAACGGCTCATATAGAGCCTAAATAGGAGTCTAATATGACTCCTTTTCGGATGCATTTATGACTCGTACAAAAGTCATATATCTACTGCACTTTTTGGGTTCAAGAATGGCGACTTTGGGGCATTGAACGGGGGAGAGGAGGAGGGAAGGCAGGCTGGAATTTGGGAAGCATACATGGCATTAGATATTTGTGGGAAAATTCAATTGGATATTTGTGGGGAAAGTCCATTAGAAATTTGTGGGAAAAGTCGATTAAATATCTGTGGGGAAAGTCCTTCAAATGTGGAATGAGCCATGATCTGCAAAAACGTAAAAATGCATTAAAAACACCAAGAAACACTTATAGGTATGTATATACGTAGGCATACTTATGAGGCCAGGAAATATCTTCAACAACGAAGTCCAGAACGATGTTTTTATAGCAGGAACAGTTCGCACGGTTATGATGTGTGAATTGAATGATTGAAATTTAATTGAAATAAAAAATGTTCACTAACAAAAAATGAATATTTGTTCCAAAGCTGCTTTGTTAAATGAACACTCTCGGCATAAGGCTCATAATTTTCATCAAGAGTCATAAAAGACTCTTATATGATCATATTTTTGATGCTCATATTTTTTTACATATTTAGGACTCATATCGGACTGCTCAGTTATGAGCACTCCGAGAATGTTTGAAGGGTTATATCAAAATTCGTACATCTTTTCATGCACGAAAAGCTATTTTTTTAAACTACAAATCAAAAATTGAGCGACACATTACTCCCTTCCTCGCTTTTGGTGTGATCTTTTCTTATAACAAAATTCATACATCTTTTCATGCATGGAAAGAGGTAATGCATTACCTACTTTCCCACTGGGATGAATATCTAGGCACTCTTTTTAGTCTATCGCTCAACACCGTTATTTGTCAGATATGGAAAAAAGAGAGAGTGGTTTCTCTCCTAAAACCTAGGAAACCGGCAAAAAAGGAGATTCGTATCACTTTTGACGCCAATAGCGAAAACACTAGAGTCTATCCTGCTACCGTAACTTACCGCAAATTTGCACCTGGAAAATCAACAACATAGCTTCCGTAAGCTACATAGTGCCACCACCGCACTAACGCCATTGCCGCACAGAAAAATTAACTCCAACAAAATCACAGAACTGTGCTTCTGGCACTTGACTTTGTAAACAGCATTTCACACTTGTTTGGTAACAACTTTATAATTTTTCCAATATCATATTTATACCTTTCATGAACATGAAATGGTATTATAACTTTGGTCCGATGTTTGTAAATATGAGAAGAAGAAGAGATAGACCCATCAATAAGTATACCGAAATGATCAGAATGACGAGATGAGTTGATTTAGCCATGTCCGTCTGTCCGTCTGTCCGTCTGTCCGTCTGTCTGTCTGTCTGTCTGTCTGTCTGTCTGTCTGTCTGTCTGTCTGTCTGTTTGAACGCAAACTAGTCCCTCAGTTTTTGAGATATTTGGCTGAAATTTGGTATGCGGCCACCATTTTCCAATATAGGAATCATTTGTCGGAACCAGCAAGATCGGACCAATATAACATATAGCTCCCATACAACCGATTATTCCGATAAACGGATTTTGGGCTATAACTCCTGTAATTAAATACGTAGGAACGTGAAATTTTGTAAGTATTGCTATTTTTATATGTGAAATATCGATGTTGAAATTCATAGAGATGGGATAAATATTTCACATAGCTCCCATACAATCGATTATTCCGATAAACGGATTTGGGGCTATAGCTCCTGTAATTAAACACGTAGGAACGTGAAACTGTGGACGTATTGCTATTTTTATATGTGAAATATCGATGTTGAAAATCATCGAGATTGGATAAATATTTCACATAGCCCCCATACAATCGATTGTTCCGATAAACGGATTTTGGTAGATAACTCCTGTAATTATATAGGTAGGAACGTGAAATTTTGGAAGTATCGCTATTTTTATATGCGAAATATCGATGTTGAAAATCATTGAGATGGCATAAATATTTCACATAGCTCCCATACAATCGATTATTCCGATAAGCGGATTTTGGGCTATAAGTCCTGTAATTAAACACATAGGAACGCGAAATTTTGGAAGCATCGCTATTTTTATATGTAAAATATCGATGTTGAAAATCATTGAAATGGGATAAATATTTCACATAGCCCCCATACAATCGATTGTTCCGATAAACGGATTTTGGTAGATAACTTCTGTAATTATATCGGTAGGAACGTGAAATTTCGTAAATGTTGCTATTTTAGAATGTGGAATGTCGATGCTAAAAATCAATCAGATTGAACCAATATAACACACCGTCCCCATATAATCGATAGCTCCGATAATTTCGGTATGAGCTAAAGTTAAATTCACACAGGCTGTACTGGGGATCAAACCGTGAAAATCGTAACGCTTATTCATGAAAGGTATTTAGCCTTCGGCACAGCCGAAGACAGCTTTCCTTACTTGTTTACTTTTGATTTTCAATCTAGATGTAAGAAAATTTATTATATTGTATAGTGTCAAAAGAATGAGATATTTTAAATAAAGCTTGATCTGAAGCAGAAGATAACAATATAAAGAAGAACATTGTTTATAACTTATCAATGGATTTTGACATAGTTAATCAGCTTTTAGAAGATCTTTTAGAGACACAGCTCCATAATGGTCTAAAAAGGTGGACGGCTCATTATCTGAATTGGCGAAAACGAAAAGGTTAAGGAGCACAATGCAATGCTGAGCAAGCAGTATCTGTTAAATTGTTGCAAACCGCAACATCCTAATAGGCTACTGTTGGCGCTATCACCGCCTCCTAGGACCGTAAGGACACATCTACGCAAACATTTTGATGAGATTCTGCACCTTGCAACAACACCGTTTGACCCAGAGGTGCATAAAGCGGGCCCTGAAGCACATCCATGATACGTCTGTTGACCACCATGTTGCGATCTGCTCGGTGAATGCCGTTTTGCATACCTCAACACCTCGCATTGCTGAATAGGACCGTCATCTTCCTCGACAGACAAGAGTCACTCTGGCTCAATTACTAGGGCTCTTGATTCTAATCGATTACTCGACTAGTCGATTAGTCGAGTAGTCGATTATCAACTTTTGTGCTGTTTGAAAATCGAATAGCAGATATTCGATTTCAGCTAATCGACTAGCTGTCACTAATCGAATACTAACGATTAAATCCGGTTCCCAGTTTTTACCCGGGTTTTACCCGGGTAATAAGGCGGGAAATTTCTACTGTAATTCGCATGCATGTCTAAGTGGTATCTGCCATTTTCGCCAATTTATTTGCTTCATTTCTTTGAAATTTAAAAAAAAATGTAACAGGAGCACAGAATATTTGTGTAGGTAGATATACAAAAATGAAAATTTGAAAAATGTATGTATGTTTGTATGAATGTAGATAAAAAAGTTTGAAAAATTTTTTTCATACTGCAAAACGTTCTATGTCAATATTATTCTTTTAGGTTTAAGTGCGCAATGTACGCATCTTTCTCTTATTCTACGTCGCCGTTTGCAAAAAGATAGTTGAAAGATTGATTCGTTGGGCAAAAAAAAAGTAAAAGTATATTCAAATACACCTAATTTTCGAAAGAACTCAAAAATTACAAACATTACATAGAGCGTTTTGATGTATTACCAAAAATATACGGGAACATTAGAGTGCCAAAAAAAGTTCCACACTTTCTATCGGAATGATTAAGCTTGAGAATTTATTTTTTTTTGTAGCAAAATTGCTTCTGCACGCCAATGAAAGATTTCCTATGAAAATAAAAAACAAATTTGACATGTGAGAAATTATAAGCACCTGCAACTCTGGTGTCTTAGTTTCTGTTTGAAAACTTTAGATTTGTAACAAACTTTTCAAAATGTTATTTGTTTCATGCGCTGCTAAGCGCTCTCCAATGATGCTGTTATGTCAGGCCGAGTTAAAATACAGGAGATGATAGAAACACGAGCTTTTAATCCAATTTAGGATTGTATAATTTCCCCCTTAAAATTCTGATGTGGTTTTTTAATATAAAAATCACTGGAAATTATTTGGAACGCATAATAATTAAAAAAACATGCTCGTAAAATTTCTGGAATTAGCGCTTTTCGAAATTGGTGATTCAATAAATATTTTATAAATTTTAAGGAAACTAAGCACACGCTAATAAGTTGTTTTTAATATTTGACAAGTATCAGGAGCACAGAATTTCAGTAAGCAATTATACAAAAAAAAATTCAATAAACTGGTATGTATAGAAGGGGGTTGGTGGGGCAACTGCTCCCACTTTTAAATTGCATTTCGAAAATATCTTTCTTATCTTAGCACACGCTAATAAATTATTTTTTTCAGGAGCACATAATTTCAATGAAAACAATTACATATAAAACATTGAAACAAAAAATACAGTTTTAGACAAGAAATAAAGATCACGTAGAATCTTTATTTATTTTGTAAGTTATTTTTGAAACAATATTTGTGTATTCCAGCCACAATCATAAAACGTTTATTTTGATATAAGAATGTCAACATATGCACATTCTGAGGAATCAAGCAGTTTCTCAATGCAGTAACGATATTTCCCGCACTAGAAAATGTTCGTTCAGATTCTGCTGAAGTAGCAGGAATACACAAATATTGTTTGGCAATCTCAAAAAGCTTAGGGTAAATCCCAGAATGATTTGTCCACCATACAAGGGGATTTATATTATGGCCAATCTGAGGTTCTGCTGCATAAAAGTCCAACTGCGTTCGGGAATCACTTTGGCTGCGTTCACACTGAAATAAAAAGTCCAATTGCGTGTTTTTAGAAGGCCTCGGTTCACAAACATTTAAAATGTTATTATTCTCAAGCAAAGATGCTATAAATGAAATCACCTTAGCCTTTGTTCCCTCTACTTCGTAAGCTAAATTTTTGTGTCTGGGATCCAGGAACGATGCAACTACCGGTGCTGAAATGTCAGTAATATCAATTTCGAATCTTTCTTTTAATGATAATCTTGCTGTGTTTTTAAAAACTTCCTCATTGCTTTGCTCAAAATACGACTACGCCATATGGTTATTTATCAAAGCATGGACCAGAGGACGAATCATAGATATAGAGATGTCTTTCTCAGTGCATAACACATTCGTTGCTACATCGAAAGGTTTCAGCATCTCAACCATTTTTCCATGGTTGTCCATTCGGTTTCCGCCATGTCTAGTTTTATTGCATAGGAAAGTTTTGTTACACTTCGGTCTTGGAGGACTAAAGTGATAGCATTTTTGTTGCGAATTAAACTTTCGCACATCTTATACTTCGAGTTCCACCGCGTTTCGATACATTGAACTAGTCTGTTCTCCTTCACACCCAATTGCGTCTGACGATTTGATAATGCGGATTTAGCTATTGTTGATCGGTGGAAATAGCTTACCACATTTCGTCCTTTATTACAAACTTCTCCATATTGTGGAACTGACGTCAATGCATCTTTAATCACAAGCTGAAAAAGATGTGCGCTACATTTTATGCTACTAGGAACAACGATTAGTTGCGCTGCTGCTGCGTTCATCACGTTTGCGCCGTCATGTGTCATAGCTCGCGTTTTCTCCATTATACCCCAGTCAGCAAGAACTACTTCGAGAGATGAACTAATATTCTCCGCCATTGGTCTACCTAGATTTATTTAACATATCTCAAGTCTCGACTTAGAAAAGATCAAAATACACACTTCAAAAACGCAAATTGGAACAGCTTTTGGATGGGGCTTAGATGTACGGTTGTCTTGAAATCTTTCTATAACATTAACTATGGGTGTGTTCGAGCAGCTCAATATTACTGCAGTATTGCAGCCATGTTACTTTATTGATGCCCTGAAGCTGATACTTAGGTGATAATATGCTGCAATGATTGCATATTTTATTTTAATGTTGCGAATGATGAGCTTGTGATGAGTAACATATTGTCAACATTTTATTAACCCTGCTGCCATAACGTACGTCTTCGAGGCATATCGACTTTTTTCTTGTTGATCTCCCTCTCGCAATTACTCTCTAAGCTAACTCATACTGGCATTTATCTCCGTCGTTACTCACAGCCTGGAAGTGATGGTTGATTTTGCAGAGTAGGTTTCGTATTTCATGATATATGGTTATAACATACGCCTGAGAGACGTATCGTTATGAATTAAGGGGTAAAAAATAACGTTATGAAAGCAGGGTTAAACGAAAGCGCGAAATTTTTCCGAACATGATGCTCTGTCATAAAAAGTAGCACTGCTACAACCAACACGGCTCGAACACACCCCATATTTTTTTTTTGCGGGACGCTACTGGAATAATTTTTAAAAATTTTTGACAAGCGGCCATGTTTTTCTTCAAACGTACAATACAGACTTACTCACATAAAAAAATTGTCACACCAAACCCTGTAGTCAACTCCAAGTCAACTACTAGTTCTTTATTTTTCAGTGTTCATAGCACTTTTATTAGAGCGTCTCGGGCTTACAGGCAAAAAAAAAAAGACGGCCGTACCTCCCCTCATACAAAGTGTTTTTGAAAAACATTAAAAAAAAATTTTTTTTGTGGCAAGCCTAGATGTCGCCTAATTACATTTTTCTTCAAATCTTTGGCATTTGTTGTCGGATTTTAATGTTTGACACATAAATTTTTTCGTCTCAAAGAGGAGGTTTTTTCTCAAGAAAGTTCATTGAGCTCAAGCGTTTCGTTGTGGTACCACACTCGCCTGAGATGGAAACATAAGGTGAAGGATGACTTAAACTCCCTTGGGGTTTCCAATTGGCGTCAGTTATCGCTAAAAAGGAATGATTGGCGTGCTCTGATACGAAACGGCAAAAAACCGCTTAGGCGGGTTGTCGTCATTATGATCAAAGCCAAGATTAGAATTTCAGATAAAAAAAGTATCTTTTTTAAGTCAGCTTTTGATTTCATTGAAAATTTGTATGATGTCAGCATTGATCTGGCTTAGAACACCGGTTTCGACCTTAACTGAGGCCTGGACAGCTATGTATGAATGCATGATAAAACCAAACCAAAAACGTAAATAAATTATTATTAATATCTCATAACTAAATTTGATTAGTTAACTAAAACAAGTACTTATATGTATAGAAATCTGAAGATATTTGGTATTTGAGAAAAGGTTTCGAAAAAGCAATTGATCTTTTTTATTAATTTATACCAATGGTACAATGAACAGCTAGGATGAAAATAAATAATAATAGTTGACTTGGAGTTATATGAATTTCCTACAGGGTTTGGAGACAGAATTTCTTTATGTAAGTATGTAATTCTGTCACAAATATTGTACGATTGAAAAAAACATGGCCGCTTGTCAAAAATTATTTCAGTAGCGTCCCGTATAAAAAAATATGGGGTGTGTTGAATAAAATGTTGACAATCTGTTGCTCATCACAAGCTCATCATTCGCTACATGAAAAGGAAGTATGCAATTATTGTTGCATATTGGGGTCTATCAGCTATTCCGACGGAGCTCCCGGCGGGAGAAAATTTAACAGATCTTGAGGGAATTCAAAAGATTTTAAGGGAATTTGACGGTATGTTTCGATAAATTCGATGTTATCTTTATCGACTCTATTACCTTCATTCCTGCCGGGAGCTCCGCCGGAGTAGCTGATATTATCACTTAAGTATCAGCATCAGAGCATCCATAAAGTAACTTGACTGCAATACTGCAGTAATATTGATAATAATATTAACGTTAATAACTTCAAAAACACGCATCTACTAGCTTTTAGTTCTTTTCTTATACACAAAGATATTTTCAAAATGCAATTTAACAGTGGGAGCAGTTGCCCCACCAACCCCCTTCTAAACATACCAGTTTATTGAATTTTTTTTTTTTTGTATAATTGCTTACTGAAATTCTGTGCTCCTGATACTTGTCAAATATTAAAAACAACTTATTAGCGTGTGCTTAGTTTCCTTAAAATTTATAAAATATTTATTGAATCACCAATTTCGAAAAGCGCTATTTCCAGAAATTTTTCGAGCATGTTTTTTTAATTATTATGCGTTCCAAATAATTTCCAGTGACTTTTATATTAAAAAACTACATCAGCTTTTAAAGGGAAAATTATACAATCTTAAATTGGATTAAAATCTCGTGTTTCTGTATTTTAACTCGGCCTGACATAACAGCATCATTGGAGAGCGCTTAGCAGCGCATGAAACAAATAACATTTTGAAAAGTTTGTTACAAATCTAAAGTTTTCAAACAGAAACTAAGACACCAGAGTTGCAGGTGCTTATAATTTCTCACATGTCAAATTTGTTTTTTATTTTCATAGGAAATCTTTCATTGGCGTGCAGAAGCAATTTTGCTACAAAAAAAATAAATTCTCAAGCTTAATCATTCCGATAGAAAGTGTGGAACTTTTTTTGGCACTCTAATGTTCCCGTATATTTTTGGTAATACATCAAAACGCTCTATGTAATGTTTGTAATTTTTGAGTTCTTTCGAAAATTAGGTGTATTTGAATATACTTTTACTTTTTTTTGCCCAACGAATCAATCTTTCAACTATCTTTTTGCAAACGGCGACGTAGAATAAGAGAAAGATGCGTACATTGCGCAAGTTAATGACGTTAGCCTAAACACTAGATACATACACATATACATATAATCATTATTCACAAAATACATACAAACAACTATATGCCCTTTAACCTTGTATGATAACATAATAACAAAGAGAATACGATAGACAAGTATAAACCTGTAAACATCTTTTCAATAATTATATTCGGTGATAAGTAACAAAGCATTATGATAACATAATGCTAAACATGTAAACATCTTTTTATCACCGAACAAACAATAGTTAGAAATAAGTATAAATAGATGTAAGCGTAAAAATGGAAAACAGTTCCGGAAATAAAACGAGATTGAAATAAACTCTTGTGTACGTTTAATTTTTAACACGGACTCATAACTGGGGGCTCAACCGAACCTTAAGCCATTTTTCTATGTAAAAGGAATAGAGAAAACTAAATCCACGGGAAGAAAGACTTCCGGCACTACACGTTGAAAAAAGTGCTAAAAGAATCAACGAAAATCAAGTATAGATCCTGAAAAAACGGAATAATACTGATAACATAAACCGAAATCAACGGAAATCAAGTGAAAAAAACACAATCAAAGTGTGCAAATAATAAAAAAACTCTGAAAATTTTAAACAAAAAAGTGAAGTGAAAAACCTGGATACTTTACGGAGACTTCGGAGAGGAAAAAAGCAAAAATCCTACGACGACTACAGAAATCTAAATAAATTTACAATGGAGCAACAACTGGCCCAACTAAATGCCCAGTTCACCACACTGATGAACCAGATGCAGCAACAAACAACGGAATTCACGGAGAGAATTGCCACACTAGAAC
>CAXKVI010000574.1:17500-20972 GCA_964058755.1 Campiglossa producta | reverse complement strand
GATTCAAATCCCAAATCAAAAGCATCTTTGAATCAGTTTATGATTCCAATCACAAATCAAAAGTATCCTTGAATTAGTTCATGATTCAAAAAACAAATCAAAATTATTTTTGAATTAGTTCATGATTCAAATAGCGAATCAAAAGTATCCTTTAATTTGTTCATGATTCAAATCACAAATAAAAAGTATCTTTGAATTGGTTGAAGTTTCAAATGGCAAATAAAGATTATCTTTGGATTCGTGATTTATCCAATTCAAAATTACCCCACCCTGTTTGATACCCATTATAGCATATCTTGCTCAATATTAAAAAAAAAAACAGAGTTAGATAGGTGGCCACACTGTAAACGGCTTTAAGTGGCAACAAAATAGTACAAAATATTAGAATGGATAGGTTCCCGAGATACTGGTCGATAGACGAAGGTTAAGTATCTTTGTTGGTATGCCGCCGTTGGGCTGCCAAAATATTTTACTATCGAGGAGATATCAAGCCTTTCGGAGCTTTCTTGCAGAATGTCGCATAATCAGCCAGTTCCTGTCCCTCATCTCTGGGGATAACACGAAAATCTCTCGAAGAGCTGGTGGTATATGTTGATGACTTCGAATTTGGCATTGGGTGATCGAAAAACCATACCTTGACTTTCTAAAGTTCTGCTCTTGGGGGCCAATGTCGGGTTGAATTAAAAACGAATGCGTTCTGTCCTATCAGACGGCGCGTAGACGCCTCTGTAGAAGACTTCGCAAGGGCCGATTTCTCTCATGCCTTGTCCCGTCCAACATTTTTATCTGTAGAAACGAGATGTCCCTAAAAAATTCCTGAAATTCGTGATACAAAACTTTCGACAGATCGTCCAAGGCGGCTCCCAAGCTTATTGCACAACCCTCCTAAGGCTTCATAATAATTACCGCGGATATTGTTGTCTCAAAAGTCATTAAAAGTAAATAATTCGATTAGATAGTTTCGCTTAAAAAAACTCGCTTGATGAGCTTCCTAGATATGCACATACATACAAACCTAGCTCAACAAAAAAGTTGGCCTGTTCACTGTCACAAAGTTGGCCGTCAGCACGTAACCACGTCTGTGTTTAGACGCGATGGCAATACGTTTCGTTTGCCATCATTGCGGATGTATCCCACCGCAATCGAGGCAGTTGGAAACTTTTTGCAGCATGCTGCGTTGCATACTAATGGGCGCAATTGTGAAATAGCCGTAGGCGTGGTTATGGTTATTGGATAACCACATATTGACATAACTACTATTTTTGTATTCAAAAGTGAATGAGACACAGAAGATAGATTGCAATTGTTGGCTGCAGTGACGGATGTGGTTTTGAATGAAATGAAATGCGTAAGCTCATGCGCCTAATGTTAGACTACATATTTTACTGCAACTACCAATGACACATGTGTGAATGTATGGATGTAGAGAGATTTTGTTGATGAGAATTCTTGTACGTTTTGATTTAACATTCACTTCCTACTTCAATTGTATTTTGAGCTGCATACTTTTGTTGCGACTACATGAAAGGGGTTGATTGAAATGGTCGGAAGATTGAAAACGAGTTGTTTGAGATTTAGATAAGGATTATTCGTCAAGTTTTACAATGATTAATTTCTTTAGTACGGTCGCACTCTGGGTAACGTGGCATTCCAAGCTCAAGATGTGGTAGGCTACCCGCTTAATATCGAGATGCGAGCAGAAGGAAACAGTCCACAACCATACCATCACTATACCATAACCATACCATATCCATACCAAACCCATACCATACTCATACCATACCCATACCATACCCATACCATACCCATACCATACCCATACCATACCCATACCATACCCATACCATACCCATACCATACCCATACCACACCCATACCATACCCATACCATACCCATACCATACCCATACCCATACCATACCCATACCATACCCATACCATACCCATACCATAACCATACTATAAGCATACCATAACCATACCATAACCATACCATAACCATACCATAACCATACCATAACCATACCATAACCATACCATAACCATACCATAACCATACCATAACCATACCATAACCATACCATAACCATACCATAACCATACCATAACCATACCATACCCATAAGATACCCATACCATACCCATACCATACCCATACCATGCCCATACACCATACCCATACCATACCCATACCATACCCATACCATACCCATACCATACCCATAACATACCCATCTTTACCACTTTGACTGTGTGTTTTTAAGCATTCACTATTCGACTTCGCTGTCTTAATATCCTTGACCTACCCGCATTCACTGTCAAAAACGTTCATATCTTGCTAATGCGCCAAAATATTCTGCTTATCTGTGACAATTAAAGAATCATGCCAGAATAAGATGCAAACGAAAGCTACAAGCCAAACAAATCCATATTCAAGTCACATATCTCAAATTACGTGAAATAGTAAGAATTTCTCTTTTTTTCAAAATGACATACATAAGTGCATTTCTGAAAAAATATTTTAAGCATGATTTTTGTATAAGCGTTGTTCCAGTTACGAAAAAAAAGTAAAAAAATCTTACTGATAAAACTCGACTTATACCATTTTCAAAATCCACCTCAAATTATAATATCGCATTAGTACCTTAAATGGCACTTACTTTGTGTTTGATAAATACTTTTCGTGCATTTCCATGACAACATTTTAAACTATAAAGCCGGTTGTGGGTGTAAGTGACAAATGATTAAATCTTTACATCCATCCACTTAGAGCTAAAGGTGCACAAAGAAAAATGTTTGGCACGTGTTATGTATTTACACCACTTAATGTCTCCTAATCGGCTTTTAGGTTTGAAAAAAAAGGACTAATTGTTGGCTAACCTTCAAATAAATTATTTACTTAGTTGAACTTGTAAGCCGAGCACCTGTCTGGCCTTTTTTGTTGCCCCCAAGGGTCACTTGGACTTAACTATGCAGCAATTATTTATTGCGCAATGTAAATGTGTGGCTAAAAGTTCATGTGAGGGTCATTCCATGTGAATGTGGTTTAATTTTTGGAATGCACCGCTTTTAATTTGAATGAGTTTTTGGTGGGCAAAACATAAAACGAAGTTCAGTGCGAGGAAAATTTTAAACAAAATTTTTCACCTAAGTAAGGAGACAATTTCAAATTTCACGATCTGTTTTTATTTCATTACATTTTTTTTATATTTTTTTTTTTATTTTTTTTTTATTTCTTTGCTCTATTTTTTAATATATTTGAATTTTTTTTATATCATTTCAGTTTATTTTTTTTTTTAATTTTATTTTATTTACTATATTTTGTTTTATTTTTTATTTAATTTTTTCAAATTTTTAATTTTTTTTTCATTTTAATTTATTTTTTTTTATCTCATTTACATTTTTTACTTTTTTTATATTATTGAAAATAAGATTTTTAATTTTTTTAACGATTTGCTATGGAATGACCCAT
>CAXKVI010000574.1:10000-12500 GCA_964058755.1 Campiglossa producta | reverse complement strand
AAAAAGCCAAAATGTTCAAATACGTAAGTCTTCTGTACTATTGTTTCCGTTTAAGTAGCAAAAACTTAAGGACGAAAATATTTATTTTTATTATTTTTTATTTTCATTTTAGTTCGCAATCGTTTTTGTCGCCCTCTTCGCTTTCGCCGCTGCTGAGCCTAAAGCTGAAGCGAAACCCGGTGTTTTGGCCTATTCTGCGCCTTTGGTTGCCTCGCCGTACGCTGCTGCCTACACCGCCCCGTATGCCGCGTATGCTGCTGCTCCTTATGCCGCCTATGCTGCGCCGTATGCTGCTCCCTACGCAGCCTACTCCGCCTACTCTGCTTACCCATACAGCGCTGCTTATGTGCTCCGCAAGTAAATGGAATGTAGTTAAGTTACTGTGATAGTAGTAATTGGAAGAAATACTCCAGCGTTGATGAATGAAAAGTTTTGTTGAAATGGAAATAAAAAAAAATTGAAACGAAAATGAAAAAAAAAAATTGTGTTTTCAATTTATTGTGTTTATATTTATATTATTTTATTTTATTTTATTTTATTTTATTTTATTTTATTTTATTTTATTTTATTTTATTTTATTTTATTTTATTTTATTTTATTTTATTTTATTTTATTTTATTTTATTTTATTTTATTTTATTTTATTTTATTTTATTTCACTTTATTTTATTTATTTTATTTAGTTTTATTTTATATTATTTTATTTTATTTTATTTTATTTTATTTTATTTTATTTTATTTTATTTTATTTTATTTTATTTTATTTTATTTTATTTTATTTTATTTTATTTTATTTTATTTTATTTTATTTTATTTTATTTTATTTTATTTTATTTTATTTTATTTTATTTTATTTTATTTTATTTTATTTTATTTTATTTTATTTTATTTTATTTTATTTTATTTTATTTTATTTTATTTTATTTTATTTTATTTTATTTTATTTTATTTTATTTTATTTTATTTTATTTTATTTTATTTTATTTTATTTTATTTTATTTTATTTATTTTATTTTATTTTTTATTTTATTTTATTTTATTTCACTTTATTTTTTTTTTTTATTTTTTTTTTATTTTTTATTTTTTTTTTTATTTTTTTTTTTATTTTATTTGATTTTATTTTATTTGATTTTATTTTATTTTATTTTATATATTTTTTCATTATTTTTTATTTATTTTTTATTTTATTTTGTTTAAATTTAGTTTAATTTATTTTATTCTATTCTATTTTATTTTATTTATCTTTTTAATTTTTTTTTTTTATTTATTTTAAATTTTTTTTTTGTAGTTGAACCCGAAATACAAACAACATGCTCAGTTGAGTTTTTTTAAAACAGCGAGCCACTAAAAAAAATAAAAATCCCCAAACGTTCAAAAACATAAATGGTTAATTGCGCTTATTGCAAATTTTTTTGCGGCTTAGGCTTACTTATATAAACACAAACAACAAGGATTATGATCGTTGCTTTTATTTTTGCGGTTGTTACAGTTAAAAAATGTTTGATGTACAAATAAAAATTGATTTTTTTTTTTCACTTTGCATTTCGTTGTCGTTTTCGTCGCACTCTTCTAATTCGCCTCTGGTAAACCTGAAGCTATAGCGAAACTTGCTGTTTGGGTCTACTCCACCCCACTCGTCGCCTACTCTGCCTAACCATACAGCGCTGATTGTGTGATTCGCAAGTGATTGGAATTTCACAGTTAATCTGTGGAAGTAATTTGATTTGATGGCAATAAAAAATAAAACTGACTGAAATGGCAATACAATTTTAAGTACCAATGTGCGACCTTCAAAAAAATTACTTATCTATATATTAAATTTTAGTTGCATAGTTTTATGTTCAGGCGCTTTGCTTTTAGGCACGAACTCGTAATGATAACTAGAGGTGGAAAGACTTAATTTAATAAAAAATTTGTATTTTACTTTTTTATTTTATTCTCATTTAATTTTTTTTTAATTTAATTTTATTTACGAATTTTGAAAATTTTGTGGATTTTTGACCAGTCGAATAATTTTTATCAAATTATTCTTTTAAGTTTCTACGATGATTGCAATTTCGATCTTGTTGAAGGATCTTTTCACTAAGCAGTGTTTGGTTTAAAAATTCCTATTCTCCTCTACTTGGTTCGATGACCAGTAAAAGGTGATGGAAAATTTCTAAGCAACAATACAAAACGGTTTGACAAGATCCTTCAGCAATATCGAATTTGCAATCATCGTAGTTGGTAGCATTTTTCAACTTGTTTTCGCCAAAACTCAAAAGAATAATTTGATATAAATTATTCCACTGGTCAAAAGACCACAAAATTTTCAAAGTTCGTTAATATAATGACCAATAATAACAATTATTTTTCACAATTTTTATTTACTATTTTTGTTTTTTTTTTTCTATTTTATTTTTTTAGTTTTGTCTTTTAATTTATCTTTTTTCTTTATATTTTTAATTTTATTTATTTTTTAATTTTATTTTATATTATTTTATTTTCAAGTAAAAACTCTA
>CAXKVI010000573.1:0-21004 GCA_964058755.1 Campiglossa producta | reverse complement strand
CCCTGTCTAGAGTGTATGATCATTCCGAAGATCTTCATCAAGCTCTTCTAAGGGGAGTCCAAGGAAACGTGCAGTTTCAACAGGGTTTGTCCAGAGGGACAGAGGGGTTAGAAGAGTAGGTTCAAATGAACAATTGAAGAGATGTAGAGTATCATGGGGGGTCCTACCACATGCAGGGCATGTGTTTGAGATTGTGTCATTAAGTCTGGACAAGTAGGAGTTTAACCTTACACTATATCCAGACCTAAGCTGTGCCAGGGTAACTCTTGTCTCCCTTGGTAAGGTGCGTTCTTCTTCAGCAATATCCGGTGGAGGACTGTTCAGAACGGGGTTCACAGGTAGAGATCCGACAAAAGTATCTACCGACTCGGTGTGGATGTCGGTTAGAGCCCGCTTATGATTCTGCAGATCAAACGGCAAGGTAATATGATGCCGGATCTCATCATAATGTTTACGGAGATGTTTCCTTATGTCTCTCGGGGGCGGATCTATGTCCAAAAGATGACGGTTTGGATGTGCTGGCTTGTGGCAGTTCAGAAGGAATTGCTTGCTCAGCATTTCCGCATGCTCTTTTACATTGAGCAGTTTTGCCTCCTGATGGAGGTGAGACTCGGAAGACATGAGGAGACATCCCGTAGCAGTTCTGATGGCAGTATTTTGGCAGACTTGTAACTTCGTCCAGTTGGTGTTATGTACATTAGGCGACCATATGGGTGCAGCATAGTCAAAGACTGGTCGGCCAATGGCCTTATATGTAGTCAACAACGTTTCTTTGTCTTTTCCCCAAGTACTGCCGGCAAGTGACTTGAGGATCTTGTTGCGACCACGTACCTTTGAGACCATTGCAGACACATGACCAGCAAATGAGAAAGTATTATCCAATGTCATCCCTAATAACTTTGGGTGGCTGACAGTTGGTAGCTTAGTGCCGTCAACGAAAATGTCTAATTCATTTCTCACCTGGTGCGTCCACGTCGTAAAAAGCGTCGCCGTTGATTTAGTCGGAGATATCGTCAGATCTCGCTCTGTGAAAAACCTGGAAAGGTCGCAGAGGTAACCGTTGATTTTATTACAGAGTTCATCAGTATAGGGGCCCTTCCCCGTCGCCATTATTGTACAGTCGTCAGCATAAGAAACGACGGAGACACCCTCTGGTGGTGGGGGCATCTTCGATAGATAGAAATTAAACAGTGTCGGGGATAGGACACCACCCTGTGGCACCCCCTGTCTAATTCGTCTTGGTTTTGATGTTGCGTTTCTAAAGTTGACCGACGCCTGCCGCCCATTCAAGTAATTAGCGGTCCATCTCTTTAACCCATCAGGTATTTGTGTTTCTAATAGATCTTGTATGAGAGTGGCATGGTTGACTGTGTCAAAAGCTTTCGACAAGTCAAGTGCCACTAACACAGTCCTGTGATTTGGTTGGTTTTGATTTAGACCGCTATTTATTTGCGTTGTAATGGCATTGAGTGCGGTGGTGGTGCTGTGCAGCTTACGGAAGCCATGTTGATGATTAGCCAGGTGCAGATTTGCGCAGTTTCCGTTGATTTACCTTTGGTGTATGCATGTTGATAGCTAGAGATAAGGTTGCTATCAATAGTAGAGGTGAGATAATCGCTAATTATCCTCTCGAAGGTTTTGAGTGCAAAGGACGAGAGACTGATCGGTCTGTAGTCCTTAGGCTCATAGTGTGAGGCCTTCCCAGCCTTAGGAATAAAGACTACCTTGGCGCTTCTCCAGGAGTGCGGAATGTAGTTGAGAGCCAGGCAGGCTGAAAAGAGAAATACCAGCCATTTAGCCGATGTTTCCAACGTGTTTATGAGTTGTGCGGGGAAAATCCCGTCTGGCACAGCAGCCTTGAACGGCTCAAAGCTTTTGATCGCCCACCTTACCCTTTCCTCCGTGATGGGTATATTCACTGCCATATTTGTTGCAGATGCTAAAGGTGCTTCATGCAAGTTCCCCGGAAAGTGTGTATTCAATAGCAGCTCCAGGGTTTCCCCTTCCGTGCTAGCCCACGATCCGTCAGGCTTCCGCAAATAGCTAATGGCTGTTTGAGTTTTTGAGAGCACTCGTCTAAGTCTCGCCGTATCATCGACCTTTTCGACCCCGGTGCAGATATCTCTCCACGAAGTTCTCTTCGCCTGCCTTAGGGCCCTTTTATAGGCCCTCAGTTTAACTTTATATTCGAGCCATTCAGGCTCCGTACCGAGGCTCTTGGCCCTATTAAATTGCTTCCTGCAGGACTTGCGGAGCGAATCCAGGTCGTAGGACCACCAGTGTGGTCTATGTTTACCGCGTGGTTTTGGCACTGGACAAGCCTGCTCTAGGGCATTTGAGAGCGCCGTTGTAAAGGTCGCAACCAGATCATCCAGTTATCCTACTGATGATGGAGCTTGTGGGGGTAACACTGGTAGGTCCCTAACTAATATTTGATTATGTAGCTGCCAATTAGTGTTGCGTGGATTGCGTTTCATAACTGGCTGCTCAACAGAAAAATCTAGGGCAATTTCTATGTACCGGTGGTCGGAAAATGAATGCTCCTCAAGAACACGCCATTTCCTAACCCACTCATAAGCGCTTTCGCTACAAATAGTGAGGTCTATGACCTCCCTACGGGCTTTAGTGATAAAAGTAGGCTCGTTACCCACGTTACAAACCACCAGGTTAGTTGTTAGTAGGTAGTCAAACAGAGACTCGCCCCTAGCGTTAATATCGGAGCTTCCCCACTGGACGTGATGAGCATTAGCATCAGCTCCAATAATAAGATGACCCGTGCAGAAATTTTCCACCAGATCTTTCACCTCCTTTTGTGGAGGAGGTTCTTCGGCGTCATAGGGCATGTAGACCGACGCCATCGTCAGGCTGGTGCTGCCGACCGTTAAGCTGGCAGCTGTAACGTCACCATTTGAATAGTTGGGTAAGAGAAAGGTGTTCAGCTCAGACTTGACCAAGATACAGGTTCTGACCTTGCCCTCCTCATTAGCTCGGATGAGCTTGTACCCTTTAGCCCCCAATCCACAGATCCTTGAGCTATTAACCCAGGGTTCTTGGATAAGGACCACGTCTACGTCGCCTTTATAAAGACGACTGCTTAGGGCAGCTGAGGCTGCTTTAGATTTGTGCAGGTTAATCTGAAGCACCACCAACATGAGAGCGCTCAGACTTCCCTACCACCGTCGTACCGTCGTGGAGGTCTACCCCGTCCCGGGGCCTATCTCTCAACGACAATTTATCTGCACGATTTGGCGTGGCGGAATCTCTACTGTCTGAAGCGGCATCAACGTTAGTGTGCACCGGATTGCCCTCCACCACCGTGCGGTCGAGGTCTTCCGCGTCCGTTAGGCTATCATCCATCGCCGAGTCGTTCACGGCTTCCTCGCAATTTGACGTGGCGGATACCATACTTTCCGCGTCTGACACCCCTGCCTCCTCTTCTGGTCCTTCGATTTCCGAGTCCTTGCCCTTGGCCGGGCCGGAATGTCCTTCCAGTCGACGACCTCGATTTTTGCCCCTGGGTAGACTTCACCCAGTCTTGCAACTGCTGCCTTGTACAGTGCAACAGTTCTTGCATCCTCACACGCGAAAACTTTAATCTGACCCTGGTGCCAACCCGCGTCTGTACCCCGCGGCGGACTACCCGGAGACTCACGCCATATGTCGAGAAGGGCCCTGCCAATTTCGTTCCGGACATACAGCCACCGGTCTCTAGGGATGGACCAACGGTCGTTGCCTCGATCAATGACACCTATAAGGATCCTGTCCTTGGTCACTTCAGCAAAGCTGGGTTTGCCCACTACTGGGATATTCTGATGCCGCTTCGGATGGGGATCCACCTCTCCGTCCGATCTCTGGCGTTTGAAGGGATTCCCTTTCAGCCTTTTAGGCGCATAGGGCCTTTGGAAATTTGGTATCAGAGCTTTCGCTTTCTCCACCATCTTCCTTTCATTCAGCGATAGTGTATCCTGCGATGCTCCCTCATATTTCTTCAGGATCTTTGCAGCCTTCCTTTTATCCCAGTACGCAAAGCGTCGGGGAGATGTCTTTTGGGAGGAGTTCAGACCCGTAGTTGCCATCGCGGTCTCTCCCTTTGATAGAAGCTTAGTTGCGTCTTCCTTCTCTTTCGGATCACTGAGGCCAGGTCCCGAGACCATTGCCACAGACATTGAGAGGTTGATGTTCGTGCCGGCGATTGATGGAAGTTTAGCATCCGCCGTTTTCTGCTTACCTGCGTATGCAGCCGCACTGGTGCTGGCTTTCATCAAGTCAGTATCACTTTCTAGCAGTTTCGAGGATGACCGACCCGTAGTTACCATCGTTGTCGGTCCCCCAGTTGACTTTGAAATAGAGTTTGTCCTCCGGCGTTGTGATTTCTCTTGCTCCAGCATAGTTCTCCTCTGCTGCGGAGTAAACGAAGTTATTGATTGTTTTGAATTTTGAGTTGTATTCATCTTGTTCGTACGACCCCTCGCCGGACACGGCCAGCCTTGGGTCAAGGGTGGATTAAGGGGAATGTGTCGTCCGCCACGGCAGAGCCCCATACCGCGGTAAGACCATGGTTACTCTCTGAGGCGGTCCGGAGGCGGTTTTGGAGATTAATGATACGGAAATTTTCTTCTTTCTTGATGTTTTAAAAAAATTAATTTTATTTTTGATTTACAAGACCAATGTTTTTATTAAACTATTAAAACTAATGTTAATAATTTTAACTCTTTGTTGCTTTTGACTTGTAGTATATTGCTGCAAATACCGACGGTATTGTGAAGCAATTTTCGGGATTGTATGAAAATCTGTTTTTTTTGAGAAAAATTTACCCACGCGCTGCAGGAACCAGACAAGCCGACATATGTTTCGATGATACTGGAATTACATCTCTTCATGGACTTTTCTTCCCGGCATTGTGAGAGTCGAACTCACAACACTGTAGTGACTTGTATGCTAGAAGGTCTAACACCTTAGGCCACTACCCAGCTTGAAGGTAAACCCTTCTCAGTGTCCATTTATGCATATATTTATACTTCCATATAGAACATTTCTTTAATTTCAATGCTAACTTATATGAAAGATTTGCGAATTTTTAGGACTTGGTGTGAAACCTATGAAAGAATTTTCTATGCTTAATGCACGAATATTTTTTCATTTAAACATTTAAACTCTTTGTTGCTTTTGACTTGTAGTCTATTGCTGCAAATACCGACGGTATTGTGAAGCAATTTTCGGGATTGTATGAAAATCTGTTTTTTTTGAGAAAAATTTACCCACGCGCTGCAGGAACCAGACAAGGCGACATATGTTTCGATGATACTGGAATTACATCTCTTCATGGACTTTTCTTCCCGGCATTGTGAGAGTCGAACTCACAACACTGTAGTGACTTGTATGCTAGAAGGTCTAACACCTTAGGCCACTACCCAGCTTGAAGGTAAACCCTTCTCAGTGTCCATTTATGCATATATTTATACTTCCATATAGAACATTTCTTTAATTTCAATGCTAACTTATATGAAAGATTTGCGAATTTTTAGGACTTGGTGTGAAACCTATGAAAGAATTTTCTATGCATAATGCACGAATATTTTTTCATTTAAACATTTAAACTCTTTGTTGCTTTTGACTTGTAGTCTATTGCTGCAAATACCGACGGTATTGTGAAGCAATTTTCGGGATTGTATGAAAATCTGTTTTTTTTGAGAAAAATTTACCCACGCGCTGCAGGAACCAGACAAGCCGACATATGTTTCGATGATACTGGAATTACATCTCTTCATGGACTTTTCTTCCCGGCATTGTGAGAGTCGAACTCACAACACTGTAGTGACTTGTATGCTAGAAGGTCTAACACCTTAGGCCACTACCCAGCTTGAAGGTAAACCCTTCTCAGTGTCCATTTATGCATATATTTATACTTCCATATAGAACATTTCTTTAATTTCAATGCTAACTTATATGAAAGATTTGCGAATTTTTAGGACTTGGTGTGAAACCTATGAAAGAATTTTCTATGCTTAATGCACGAATATTTTTTCATTTAAACATTTAAACTCTTTGTTGCTTTTGACTTGTAGTCTATTGCTGCAAATACCGACGGTATTGTGAAGCAATTTTCGGGATTGTATGAAAATCTGTTTTTTTTGAGAAAAATTTACCCACGCGCTGCAGGAACCAGACAAGCCGACATATGTTTCGATGATACTGGAATTACATCTCTTCATGGACTTTTCTTCCCGGCATTGTGAGAGTCGAACTCACAACACTGTAGTGACTTGTATGCTAGAAGGTCTAACACCTTAGGCCACTACCCAGCTTGAAGGTAAACCCTTCTCAGTGTCCATTTATGCATATATTTATACTTCCATATAGAACATTTCTTTAATTTCAATGCTAACTTATATGAAAGATTTGCGAATTTTTAGGACTTGGTGTGAAACCTATGAAAGAATTTTCTATGCTTTAGGTTAGGTTCAAGTGGCTACCGTAGAGGCACACCTAGGCCAGTATTAAAAGGCCCGTTGTGATACCACCAACACCAGGAAAGTCAGTTCCGGGACCCTGCCATATGGAAAATCCCGGTATTAACGGAATTCTCCACATAGCAGAATCCCGGGACTGACGTTCCTATACCGACACCGTTACTCCTCCTCGAACCATTTAGATGACTTGATGAAGGCCATCAGGTCCTTTATGTCCAGCTCCGTGACCTGGCGTAGGCTAACCAGGAAGGGAACTCCCAAAAAGCGCATTCTCGCGCCACTTAAAGCCGGGCAGTTGCAGATGAGGTGCTCCACCGTTTCCTCCTCCTCATCATCCTTACAACTCCTACAGCATCGTCGGTAGGGCACACCAAGTCTTTCTGCGTGCCTACCAATGAGGCAGTGCCCAGTCAATACGCCTATTAATATGGAGATTTCTCTTCTCCTTAGGGCATAAATTTGTCTCGATCTTTTATGATCCCATTTCGGCCAGGTTTCTTTGGATATCCGGCATCCTGGAGATTGCAGCCATCTTTCGTTGGCTTGGCGGAGTGTGTACTCCTTCAGCATTAGCTTGCAAGTGGCAAACGGCATACCTAAGCGCTCTTTATCCCGAAGAACCTGCTTGGTCGTGCCCTGCCTCGCAAGTTCGTCTGCCCTACAATTTCCCTCAATGTCCCTATGCCCCGGGACCCATGTGAGGTTCACGCGATTCTGTTGGGCCATCTCCTGTAGAGATCGACGACAGCTGAGCGTCAGTTCAGAGTTGAACGAATAAGAGCCAAGGGATTTGATGGCCGCCTGGCTGTCGCTGAATATAAAAATGTCGTGTCCGATAGTGTGTTGGCCTATCCAAGCCGCGGCGTCCATGATTGCTGAAACTTCAGCCTGGAAGACACTGCAGTGATCAGGTAGTCTGAAGGAGAGCTCAAGGTTCAGATCCTTTGAATAAACCCCTCCTCCAACTCTGCCGTCTAACTTCGAGCCATCAGTATAAATGGAAGTGCCGCCATGAGTGGCGGGACTCCGATCCGTGCTCTCCCATTCTTCCCTGCTGGGAATGTTGATTTTAAAACAGCTATCTCCGACTGTTGTGGTCGCACAACGATCCGTGCTCAGCGGAAGAAAGCTATAGGATCCCAAAATACAGGCGTGTCCAGTAGTGCTTGCGCCCCAGCCGGACGTTTCCCTTAGACGTAGAGCCGATGCTGCTGCTACCCGGTGCCCTTCCAGCTCGAGTGGGAAAATGCCAAGAATGGCCTGGAGTGCTTCATTGGGCGTTGTTCTTAACGCACCGCTTATACAGATCATGCAAGATCTGTGTACTTTACCTAGCAGATTAAGGTTTGTTGCCTTGCTCAGCGCAGGCCACCATACCACAACTCCATAGAGCATGATTGGTCGAATGATTGCGGTGTAGATCCATTTGCATATTTTGGGGCTGAGCCCCCATTTCTTTCCAATTTTTGCATGTGTAGAGTGCAATACACGCTTTCTTCTGGCGCTGAAGAACATTCTCCTTCCAGGTTAGTTTCCTATCCAGAACTGTGCCTAAGAACTTGGCTTTGTCACCCAGGTTCAGGTGCACGTCATTCAGTTTTGGTAGTGTTAGCGGTGGTATCTTATAGCGGTTGGTGAAAAGAACCAGTTCTACTTTTCCCGGGTTGATGCTCAGTCCGCAGCGCGAGCACCATGAGGAAACCTCTCGCAGTGCTGCTTGCATCAAGTCGCACAGGGTTTGTGGGAATTTGCCCCTATATACTATAGCTAAGTCGTCTGCATATGCCACTACCTTCCCGCCCCCCCAGCTTGTGTCTCGCAGCATCGAGTTGACAGTGAGATTCCATAGAAGCGGGGAGAGAACACCACCCTGAGGCGTTCCCCTTGTGACATAGCGTGATAAGTCAACCGAGCCCAGTGATGAAACTATTCGTCTACCCCTTAGCAGTTGATCAATAAGTCCAATAAGAGACCTGCTTATGCCCAGACTTGTTAAAGCGGTGTTTATAGCATCAGGGCTTATGTTGTTGAAGGCTCCTTCAATATCTAAAAAGGCCGCAAGACAGTACTCCTTCTCATACAGCGATTTTTCAATAACAGAAACTAGGCTGTGAGCGCAGTTTCTGTAGATTTCCCTTTGGTGTATGCATGCTGATAGCTACAGATCAGGTTGCTATCAATAGTAGAGGAGAGGTAGTCATTTATTATCCTCTCGAAGGTTTTGAGCACAAAGGATGAGAGACTGATCGGCCTGTAGTCCTTCGGCTCGTAATGAGACGCCTTCCCCGCCTTAGGAATAAACACTACCGTGGCACTTCTCCAGGAGTACGGAATGTAGCTAAGAGCCAGGCAGGCTGTATAGAGAAATACCAGCCATTTGGCTGATGTCTCCAGCGTGTTTATGAGTTGTGCGGGAATAATCCCGTCTGGCCCGGCAGCCTTGAACGGTTCGAAGCTCTTAACCGCCCACCTAACCTTTTCCTCCGTGATGGGTATGTATACAGCCAGGTTTGTTGTAGGTGCTACGGGTTCCTCATGCAAGTTCCCTGGGAAGTGCGTATTCAAGAGCAGCTCTAGGGTTTCCCTCTCCGTGCTGGTCCAGGATCCGTCAGGTTTGCGCAAATAGCTTGTGGCTGTTTGAGTTTTTGAGAGCACTCGTCTAAGTCTCGCTGTATCGTCGACATTTTCGACCCCAGTGCAGAAATTTCTCCACGATACTCTCTTCGCCTGCCTCAGAGCTTTTTTGTAGGCCCTGAGTTTAACTTTATATTCGAGCCATTGATTCTCCGTGCCAAGGCTCTTGGCCTTATTGAATTGTGTCCTACATGATTTACGGAGCGAGTCCAGGTCGTAGGACCACCAATGCGGCCTATGTTTACCGCGTGGTTTTGGCACTGGGCAAGCCTGCTCTAATGCATTCGAGAGCGCCGTTGTAAAGGTCTTTACCAGATCCTCCAACTCCCCTACTGATGAGGGGACTTGTGGGGGCAGTGCTGGTAAGTCCCTAGATAGTATTTCATTGTGTAGCTGCCAGTTAGTGTTACGTGGGTTGCGTTTCATAACCGGCTGCTCAACAGAAAAGTCTAGAACTATTTCTACGTACCGGTGGTCGGAGAATGAGTGCTCATCGAGAACGCGCCATTTTCTGACCCACTCATAAGCGCCTTCGCTGCAAATAGTGAGATCTATTACCTCCCTACGGGTTTTAGTAATAAACGTAGGTTCGTTACCCACGTTGCAAACTACCAGGTTAGTTGTTAACAAATAGTCAAACAACGACTCTCCTCTAGCATTGATATCGGAGCTTCCCCACTGGACGTGATGAGCATTGGCGTCAGTTCCGATAATAAGATGACCCATGGAAAAATTTGCCACCAGGTCTTTTACCTCCCTCTGTGGCGGAGGTTCTTCGGCGTCGTAGGGCATATAGACCGACGCAATCGTCAGACTGGTACTGTCGACTGTTAAACTGGCAGCTGTAACGTCACCATTGGTATAGTTGGGCAAGAGAAATGCATTCAGCTCAGACTTAACTAAAATACAGGCTCTAACCCGGCCCCCCTCGCTGGCTCGAATAAGCTTATAACCCTTAGTCCCCAAACCGCAAATCCTTGAGCTGTTGACCCAGGGTTCTTGGATGAGGACCACATCTACGTCGCCTTTAGAGAGACGACTGATTAAAGCAGCCGAGGCTGCTTTAGATTTGTGCAGGTTTATCTGAATCACCACCAACATGAGAGTGCTCAGACTTCCCTGCCAACGCCGTATCGTCGAGTTCCACCTCGTCTGGAGGCTTATCTTTCAACGACGATTTCTTCAAACCACGGTTTGGCGTGGCAGAGATCCTCCTAACTGTGGCAGTGTCAACTGTGGTGCGCTCAGGACTAGCTGCTATCACTGTGACGTTGAGGTCCTCCCCGTCCAGCAGGCTGTCTCCCATCTCCGAGCTGTTCACTGCTCCTTCGCCATTTGACGTGGCAGATACCATACTTTCCGAGTTCGACATCTCCGACTCCCCTTCCGGCACTGCGATGTCCGAGTCCTCCGGTGCAGCCGAAATAGCAGCGCGCTGTGCATCGCCGCGGTATACGTGGATCACGATCTGACCCATGCCGTAGTGCACTCGTCCATTGCACCGTTTAAGGGGCTCGAGTGCCTCCTTATTCAAGGTGAAGACCACTTGCCTATCAGGCCCTACCGCGTCCTCGACCAGATTTACACCCCAGTCCTGCGTCGGGAGAGACGGGTTCATGATCCTCAGCATCCTGAGAATTCTCTCAGGTTCAGCAGGGATAGCAGGAATCCACGCTCTTGCCCTTGGCCGAGCCGGGATGTCCTTCCAGTCGACAACCTCGATTCTTGCCCCTTGGTAGATCTCACCTAGTCTTGCAGCTGCTGCCTTGTACAGTGCAACAGTTTTTGCATCGTCGCAAGCGAATACCTTGATTCGGCCCTGGTGCCATCCCGCATCAGAACCCATCGGAGTGGCACCCGGAGACTCATCCATAATGTCGAGAAGGGCATTACCGATAGCGTTCCGGACGAACCGCCACTGGTCCCTAGGGATGGCCCAGTTTTCATTACCTCGGTCAATGACGCCTATGAGGATCCTATCCTTAGTCACTTCAGCAAAGCTGAGTTTACCCATTACGGGGGCGTGTTGCTGCCGCTTCGGGTGAGGTTTTAAATCCACGTCCGATCTCTGGCGTTTGAAGGGATTTATATTAACCTTCTTTGGCGCGTAATCGCTTTGGAAGTTCGGTAAGATAACTTCAGCCATCTCCACCGTCTTCCTAGCATTCGGCGATAGCGTCTCTTGTGAAATACCCTCGTATTTCTTCAGTATCCTCGCGGCCGCTCTTTTGTCCAAGTACTCAGAGCGACTGGGAGATGTCTTTTGGGGTAAATTTCGACCCGTAGTTGCCATCGCGGTCGTTCCCTTATTTGGATCTCTGAGGCCAGGTCGTGAGACCACTGCCACAGACGTTAAAGACTTGGTTTCGGTACCGGCACTTACTAGGGCTCTAGCATCAGCCGTTGTTGGCTTCACCGTGTTTGTACCGGTACTTACTTTGGGGATTGCCCCCTTATTATCCAGAGCTGATCGACTCGTAGTTGCCATCGCTGTCGACCTCTCGGCTGATGAAGAAATGGAGTTTGTCCTCCGACGTTGCGTTCTCGCTTGCTCCAGCATTTTCCTCCTCTGCTGGGCAGTATACATGGTTGTATCATTATTTTTAAGGTTTTTATTACTTTTTTTCATCTTGTTCGTACAACCCCTTGCCGGGCAAGGCCAGTTTAGGGTCAAAGGAAGAGTATGGGGAATGTGTCGTCCGCCGCGGCAGAGCCCCATGCCGCGGTAAGGCCATAGTTACTCTCCGAGGCGGCCCGGTATCAGAGAGGCTCCGTTCGATTACAGCCACGATTTGCCTCCCGGCTGCAAACGTCCAATGGGCACGTGGTCGCATAACACCCTGGATTGGGAGGGGGAAGATCTTAGTCGTCGCGCCAGAGAGGCTTGGCTTCTCTCGTGATGTAGTACCGGCGGCACTATGATCACAAGGGCAGCGCAGCCCTGTGGCTATCGACTTAAGCCCTCGTACCGCGGCAAGGTGTCAACCCTTCACGAGGGTTTTCTATGCTTAATGCACGAATATTTTTTCATTTAAACATTTAAACTCTTTGTTGCTTTTGACTTGTAGTCTATTGCTGCAAATACCGACGGTATTGTGAAGCAATTTTCGGGATTGTATGAAAATCTGTTTTTTTTGAGAAAAATTTACCCACGCGCTGCAGGAACCAGACAAGCCGACATATGTTTCGATGATACTGGAATTACATCTCTTCATGGACTTTTCTTCCCGGCATTGTGAGAGTCGAACTCACAACACTGTAGTGACTTGTATGCTAGAAGGTCTAACACCTTAGGCCACTACCCAGCTTGAAGGTAAACTCTTCTCAGTGTCCATTTATGCATATATTTATACTTCCATATAGAACATTTCTTTAATTTCAATGCTAACTTATATGAAAGATTTGCGAATTTTTAGGACTTGGTGTGAAACCTATGAAAGAATTTTCTATGCTTAATGCACGAATATTTTTTCATTTAAACATTTAAACTCTTTGTTGCTTTTGACTTGTAGTCTATTGCTGCAAATACCGACGGTATTGTGAAGCAATTTTCGGGATTGTATGAAAATCTGTTTTTTTTGAGAAAAATTTACCCACGCGCTGCAGGAACCAGACAAGCCGACATATGTTTCGATGATACTGGAATTACATCTCTTCATGGACTTTTCTTCCCGGCATTGTGAGAGTCGAACTCACAACACTTTAGTGACTTGTATGCTAGAAGGTCTAACACCTTAGGCCACTACCCAGCTTGAAGGTAAACCCTTCTCAGTGTCCATTTATGCATATATTTATACTTCCATATAGAACATTTCTTTAATTTCAATGCTAACTTATATGAAAGATTTGCGAATTTTTAGGACTTGGTGTGAAACCTATGAAAGAATTTTCTATGCTTAATGCACGAATATTTTTTCATTTAAACATTTAAACTCTTTGTTGCTTTTGACTTGTAGTCTATTGCTGCAAATACCGACGGTATTGTGAAGCAATTTTCGGGATTGTATGAAAATCTGTTTTTTTTGCGAAAAATTTACCCACGCGCTGCAGGAACCAGACAAGCCGATATATGTTTCGATGATACTGGAATTACATCTCTTCATGGACTTTTCTTCCCGGCATTGTGAGAGTCGAACTCACAACACTGTAGTGACTTGTATGCTAGAAGGTCTAACACCTTAGGCCACTACCCAGCTTGAAGGTAAACCCTTCTCAGTGTCCATTTATGCATATATTTATACTTCCATATAGAACATTTCTTTAATTTCAATGCTAGCTTATATGAAAGATTTGCGAATTTTTAGGACTTGGTGTGAAACCTATGAAAGAATTTTCTATGCTTAATGCACGAATATTTTTTCATTTAAACATTTAAACTCTTTGTTGCTTTTGACTTGTAGTCTATTGCTGCAAATACCGACGGTATTGTGAAGCAATTTTCGGGATTGTATGAAAATCTGTTTTTTTTGAGAAAAATGTACCCACGCGCTGCAGGAACCAGACAAGCCGACATATGTTTCGATGATACTGGAATTACATCTCTTCATGGACTTTTCTTCCCGGCATTGTGAGAGTCGAACTCACAACACTGTAGTGACTTGTATGCTAGAAGGTCTAACACCTTAGGCCACTACCCAGCTTGAAGGTAAACCCTTCTCAGTGTCCATTTATGCATATATTTATACTTCCATATAGAACATTTCTTTAATTTCAATGCTAACTTATATGAAAGATTTGCGAATTTTTAGGACTTGGTGTGAAACCTATGAAAGAATTTTCTATGCTTAATGCACGAATATTTTTTCATTTAAACATTTAAAGTCTTTGTTGCTTTTGACTTGTAGTCTATTGCTGCAAATACCGACGGTATTGTGAAGCAATTTTCGGGATTGTATGAAAATCTGTTTTTTTTGAGAAAAATTTACCCACGCGCTGCAGGAACCAGACAAGCCGACATATGTTTCGATGATACTGGAATTACATCTCTTCATGGACTTTTCTTCCCGGCATTGTGAGAGTCGAACTCACAACACTGTAGTGACTTGTATGCTAGAAGGTCTAACACCTTAGGCCACTACCCAGCTTGAAGGTAAACCCTTCACAGTGTCCATTTATGCATATATTTATACTTCCATATAGAACATTTCTTTAATTTCAATGGTAACTTATATGAAAGATTTGCGAATTTTTAGGACTTGGTGTGAAACCTATGATAGAATTTTCTATGCTTAATGCACGAATATTTTTTCATTTAAACATTTAAACTCTTTGTTGCTTTTGACTTGTAACCTATTGCTGCAAATACCGACGGTATTGTGAAGCAATTTTCGGGATTGTATGAAAATCTGTTTTTTTTGAGAAAAATTTACCCACGCGCTGCAGGAACCAGACAAGCCGACATATGTTTCGATGATACTGGAATTACATCTCTTCATGGACTTTTCTTCCCGGCATTGTGAGAGTCGAACTCACAACACTGTAGTGACTTGTATGCTAGAAGGTCTAACACCTTAGGCCACTACCCAGCTTGAAGGTAAACCCTTCTCAGTGTCCATTTATGCATATATTTATACTTCCATATAGAACATTTCTTTAATTTCAATGCTAACTTATATGAAAGATTTGCGAATTTTTAGGACTTGGTGTGAAACCTATGAAAGAATTTTCTATGCTTAATGCACGAATATTTTTTCATTTAAACATTTAAACTCTTTGTTGCTTTTGACTTGTAGTCTATTGCTGCAAATACCGACGGTATTGTGAAGCAATTTTCGTGATTGTATGAAAATCTGTTTTTTTTGAGAAAAATTTACCCACGCGCTGCAGGAACCAGACAAGCCGACATATGTTTCGATGATACTGGAATTACATCTCTTCATGGACTTTTCTTCCCGGCATTGTGAGAGTCGAACTCACAACACTGTAGTGACTTGTATGCTAGAAGGTCTAACACCTTAGGCCACTACCCAGCTTGAAGGTAAACCCTTCTCAGTGTCCATTTATGCATATATTTATACTTCCATATAGAACATTTCTTTAATTTCAATGCTAACTTATATGAAAGATTTGCGAATTTTTAGGACTTGGTGTGAAACCTATGAAAGAATTTTCTATGCTTAATGCACGAATATTTTAAATCTGTTTTTTTTGAGAAAAATTTACCCACGCGCTGCAGGAACCAGACAAGCCGACATATGTTTCGATGATACTGGAATTACATCTCTTCATGGACTTTTCTTCCCGGCATTGTGAGAGTCGAACTCACAACACTGTAGTGACTTGTATGCTAGAAGGTCTAACACCTTAGGCCACTACCCAGCTTGAAGGTAAACCCTTCTCAGTGTCCATTTATGCATATATTTATACTTCCATATAGAACATTTCTTTAATTTCAATGCTAACTTATATGAAAGATTTGCGAATTTTTAGGACTTGGTGTGAAACCTATGAAAGAATTTTCTATGCTTAATGCACGAATATTTTTTCATTTAAACATTTAAACTCTTTGTTGCTTTTGACTTGTAGTCTATTGCTGCAAATACCGAAGGTATTGTGAAGCAATTTTCGGGATTGTATGAAAATCTGTTTTTTTTTGAGAAAAATTTACCCACGCGCTGCAGGAACCAGACAAGCCGACATATGTTTCGATGATACTGGAATTACATCTCTTCATGGACTTTTCTTCCCGGCATTGTGAGAGTCGAACTCACAACACTGTAGTGACTTGTATGCTAGAAGGTCTAACACCTTAGGCCACTACCCAGCTTGAAGGTAAACCCTTCTCAGTGTCCATTTATGCATATATTTATACTTCCATATAGAACATTTCTTTAATTTCAATGCTAACTTATATGAAAGATTTGCGAATTTTTAGGACTTGGTGTGAAACCTATGAAAGAATTTTCTATGCTTAATGCACGAATATTTTTTCATTTAAACATTTAAACTCTTTGTTGCTTTTGACTTGTAGTCTATTGCTGCAAATACCGACGGTATTGTGAAGCAATTTTCGGGATTGTATGAAAATCTGTTTTTTTTGACAAAAATTTACCCACGCGCTGCAGGAACCAGACAAGCCGACATATGTTTCGATGATACTGGAATTACATCTCTTCATGGACTTTTCTTCCCGGCATTGTGAGAGTCGAACTCACAACACTGTAGTGACTTGTATGCTAGAAGGTCTAACACCTTAGGCCACTACCCAGCTTGAAGGTAAACCCTTCTCAGTGTCCATTTATGCATATATTTATACTTCCATATAGAACATTTCTTTAATTTCAATGCTAACTTATATGAAAGATTTGCGAATTTTTAGGACTTGGTGTGAAACCCATGAAAGAATTTTCTATGCTTAATGCACGAATATTTTTTCATTTAAACATTTAAACTCTTTGTTGCTTTTGACTTGTAGTCTATTGCTGCAAATACCGACGGTATTGTGAAGCAATTTTCGGGATTGTATGAAAATCTGTTTTTTTTGAGAAAAATTTACCCACGCGCTGCAGGAACCAGACAAGCCGACATATGTTTCGATGATACTGGAATTACATCTCTTCATGGACTTTTCTTCCCGGCATTGTGAGAGTCGAACTCACAACACTGTAGTGACTTGTATGCTAGAAGGTCTAACACCTTAGGCCACTACCCAGCTTGAAGGTAAACCCTTCTCAGTGTCCATTTATGCATATATTTATACTTCCATATAGAACATTTCTTTAATTTCAATGCTAACTTATATGAAAGATTTGCGAATTTTTAGGACTTGGTGTGAAACCTATGAAAGAATTTTCTATGCTTAATGCACGAATATTTTTTCATTTAAACATTTAAACTCTTTGTTGCTTTTGACTTGTAGTCTATTGCTGCAAATACCGACGGTATTGTGAAGCAATTTTCGGGATTGTATGAAAATCTGTTTTTTTTGAGAAAAATTTACCCACGCGCTGCAGGAACCAGACAAGCCGACATATGTTTCGATGATACTGGAATTACATCTCTTCATGGACTTTTCTTCCCGGCATTGTGAGAGTCGAACTCACAACACTGTAGTGACTTGTATGCTAGAAGGTCTAACACCTTAGGCCACTACCCAGCTTGAAGGTAAACCCTTCTCAGTGTCCATTTATGCATATATTTATACTTCCATATAGAACATTTCTTTAATTTCAATGCTAACTTATATGAAAGATTTGCGAATTTTTAGGACTTGGTGTGAAACCTATGAAAGAATTTTCTATGCTTAATGCACGAATATTTTTTCATTTAAACATTTAAACTCTTTGTTGCTTTTGACTTGTAGTCTATTGCTGCAAATACCGACGGTATTGTGAAGCAATTTTCGGGATTGTATGAAAATCTGTTTTTTTTTTTTTGAGAAAAATTTACCCACGCGCTGCAGGAACCAGACAAGCCGACATATGTTTCGATGATACTGGAATTACATCTCTTCATGGACTTTTCTTCCCGGCATTGTGAGAGTCGAACTCACAACACTGTAGTGACTTGTATGCTAGAAGGTCTAACACCTTAGGCCACTACCCAGCTTGAAGGTAAACCCTTCTCAGTGTCCATTTATGCATATATTTATACTTCCATATAGAACAATTCTTTAATTTCAATGCTAACTTATATGAAAGATTTGCGAATTTTTAGGACTTGGTGTGAAACCTATGAAAGAATTTTCTATGCTTAATGCACGAATATTTTTTCATTTAAACATTTAAACTCTTTGTTGCTTTTGACTTGTAGTCTATTGCTGCAAATACCGACGGTATTGTGAAGCAATTTTCGTGATTGTATGAAAATCTGTTTTTTTTGAGAAAAATTTACCCACGCGCTGCAGGAACCAGACAAGCCGACATATGTTTCGATGATACTGGAATTACATCTCTTCATGGACTTTTCTTCCCGGCATTGTGAGAGTCGAACTCACAACACTGTAGTGACTTGTATGCTAGAAGGTCTAACACCTTAGGCCACTACCCAGCTTGAAGGTAAACCCTTCTCAGTGTCCATTTATGCATATATTTATACTTCCATATAGAACATTTCTTTAATTTCAATGCTAACTTATATGAAAGATTTGCGAATTTTTAGGACTTGGTGTGAAACCTATGAAAGAATTTTCTATGCTTAATGCACGAATATTTTAAATCTGTTTTTTTTGAGAAAAATTTACCCACGCGCTGCAGGAACCAGACAAGCCGACATATGTTTCGATGATACTGGAATTACATCTCTTCATGGACTTTTCTTCCCGGCATTGTGAGAGTCGAACTCACAACACTGTAGTGACTTGTATGCTAGAAGGTCTAACACCTTAGGCCACTACCCAGCTTGAAGGTAAACCCTTCTCAGTGTCCATTTATGCATATATTTATACTTCCATATAGAACATTTCTTTAATTTCAATGCTAACTTATATGAAAGATTTGCGAATTTTTAGGACTTGGTGTGAAACCTATGAAAGAATTTTCTATGCTTAATGCACGAATATTTTTTCATTTAAACATTTAAACTCTTTGTTGCTTTTGACTTGTAGTCTATTGCTGCAAATACCGAAGGTATTGTGAAGCAATTTTCGGGATTGTATGAAAATCTGTTTTTTTTTGAGAAAAATTTACCCACGCGCTGCAGGAACCAGACAAGCCGACATATGTTTCGATGATACTGGAATTACATCTCTTCATGGACTTTTCTTCCCGGCATTGTGAGAGTCGAACTCACAACACTGTAGTGACTTGTATGCTAGAAGGTCTAACACCTTAGGCCACTACCCAGCTTGAAGGTAAACCCTTCTCAGTGTCCATTTATGCATATATTTATACTTCCATATAGAACATTTCTTTAATTTCAATGCTAACTTATATGAAAGATTTGCGAATTTTTAGGACTTGGTGTGAAACCTATGAAAGAATTTTCTATGCTTAATGCACGAATATTTTTTCATTTAAACATTTAAACTCTTTGTTGCTTTTGACTTGTAGTCTATTGCTGCAAATACCGACGGTATTGTGAAGCAATTTTCGTGATTGTATGAAAATCTGTTTTTTTTGAGAAAAATTTACCCACGCGCTGCAGGAACCAGACAAGCCGACATATGTTTCGATGATACTGGAATTACATCTCTTCATGGACTTTTCTTCCCGGCATTGTGAGAGTCGAACTCACAACACTGTAGTGACTTGTATGCTAGAAGGTCTAACACCTTAGGCCACTACCCAGCTTGAAGGTAAACCCTTCTCAGTGTCCATTTATGCATATATTTATACTTCCATATAGAACATTTCTTTAATTTCAATGCTAACTTATATGAAAGATTTGCGAATTTTTAGGACTTGGTGTGAAACCTATGAAAGAATTTTCTATGCTTAATGCACGAATATTTTAAATCTGTTTTTTTTGAGAAAAATTTACCCACGCGCTGCAGGAACCAGACAAGCCGACATATGTTTCGATGATACTGGAATTACATCTCTTCATGGACTTTTCTTCCCGGCATTGTGAGAGTCGAACTCACAACACTGTAGTGACTTGTATGCTAGAAGGTCTAACACCTTAGGCCACTACCCAGCTTGAAGGTAAACCCTTCTCAGTGTCCATTTATGCATATATTTATACTTCCATATAGAACATTTCTTTAATTTCAATGCTAACTTATATGAAAGATTTGCGAATTTTTAGGACTTGGTGTGAAACCTATGAAAGAATTTTCTATGCTTAATGCACGAATATTTTTTCATTTAAACATTTAAACTCTTTGTTGCTTTTGACTTGTAGTCTATTGCTGCAAATACCGAAGGTATTGTGAAGCAATTTTCGGGATTGTATGAAAATCTGTTTTTTTTTGAGAAAAATTTACCCACGCGCTGCAGGAACCAGACAAGCCGACATATGTTTCGATGATACTGGAATTACATCTCTTCATGGACTTTTCTTCCCGGCATTGTGAGAGTCGAACTCACAACACTGTAGTGACTTGTATGCTAGAAGGTCTAACACCTTAGGCCACTACCCAGCTTGAAGGTAAACCCTTCTCAGTGTCCATTTATGCATATATTTATACTTCCATATAGAACATTTCTTTAATTTCAATGCTAACTTATATGAAAGATTTGCGAATTTTTAGGACTTGGTGTGAAACCTATGAAAGAATTTTCTATGCTTAATGCACGAATATTTTTTCATTTAAACATTTAAACTCTTTGTTGCTTTTGACTTGTAGTCTATTGCTGCAAATACCGACGGTATTGTGAAGCAATTTTCGGGATTGTATGAAAATCTGTTTTTTTTGACAAAAATTTACCCACGCGCTGCAGGAACCAGACAAGCCGACATATGTTTCGATGATACTGGAATTACATCTCTTCATGGACTTTTCTTCCCGGCATTGTGAGAGTCGAACTCACAACACTGTAGTGACTTGTATGCTAGAAGGTCTAACACCTTAGGCCACTACCCAGCTTGAAGGTAAACCCTTCTCAGTGTCCATTTATGCATATATTTATACTTCCATATAGAACATTTCTTTAATTTCAATGCTAACTTATATGAAAGATTTGCGAATTTTTAGGACTTGGTGTGAAACCCATGAAAGAATTTTCTATGCTTAATGCACGAATATTTTTTCATTTAAACATTTAAACTCTTTGTTGCTTTTGACTTGTAGTCTATTGCTGCAAATACCGACGGTATTGTGAAGCAATTTTCGGGATTGTATGAAAATCTGTTTTTTTTGAGAAAAATTTACCCACGCGCTGCAGGAACCAGACAAGCCGACATATGTTTCGATGATACTGGAATTACATCTCTTCATGGACTTTTCTTCCCGGCATTGTGAGAGTCGAACTCACAACACTGTAGTGACTTGTATGCTAGAAGGTCTAACACCTTAGGCC
>CAXKVI010000572.1:0-21018 GCA_964058755.1 Campiglossa producta | reverse complement strand
GTCCATGGTTAGCAAAGGGCTATCTATATCGCCAAAACTTTTCGGGAGTGTTTTTGCAGCTGCAAACAACAATGTAAATTCGTGAAAATCCGTCAGCCCACACTATTTTACCACTAAAATGCGGCTAATAAGGAAACAAAATAAAAATCCTAAAACCGGAAGACAGGTAAATATGGGGGAACCTTAAAGCCCGATTTTTTTGATCGACGCAAACTTGTCGACTAATCGCCGTTAACCAATTACAAATTTCGTTTAGCACAATTCGCGTAGTTTCCTTATTCTGCTCCTGATGCGGAAGCTGTTGTAGAGTACACCTTTGGCCACTAACAGCAACACACTTGCAGGGTTTGCAAGGCAAAATACCACCGCAAGCGCGAGTTATGTGGAATGGCCCACAACCAGCAAAACCTAGCAAGAAGCCAAGTGTATTTTGAGACTTGGTTGCTTGTTGGGAAACAAACAGAAAGACGATACTCGGCATTCCACATTTTGTATAAACAAAGGGCTGGCCTTGCAATAAGTCTAATGTTGCAAGCAACAATGTAGCCCAGCCTAACTTCATATATATTTTCCAAGACATCAAAAGCTAAGTAGGTTTCTGATGCCCAAAAATCATTTGTGTATACATACATACACACCCACATATCCATTCAAGTGCTTGATTTACTCGACACTTCGAAATCCATGGGAATGCTGAGTGAGCAAAATAGTTTGTATGCTGGATAGGTTATAGGTATGTACATATGTGCATTTAGGTATGCTATGTATTTAGGAAGATAATTAGATCGTAAGGGTTGGTGAGGACGGCTTTGTGAGCAGCAAAGTGAGTTCCCAAAAGACCGTCCTACCAACCACTAGTGGAGGCGGCAAGATCCGTTTTTGATTAAATAAAATTACATTATAATATATGGCAAGATCCGTTTTTGATTAAATAAAAATTACATTGTTAAATATACATTGAAAAATAAAATACTAATGTGTTGTAATTAGTTAATCGGATAAAACCCCGTAAGTATCACCTGCCCCCGTTCACCAAAAGATGTGAACGTATCTGGCGCAGTCGCGGAAACGAACAAACGAAAAAAAAAATGTTTGATTGAAAAATTTTAACGAAAAAAGAAAAAAACGAAAAAAAAGAATTGAAAAAAAAAAAGTTTTAACGAAAAAAACGAATTATTATAAAAAATCTGGCAACTCCGGTGATTCTTACAAGAAAAATTTATGGCTCCGTCTACATTCGTAAATAAGTAAGAAATAACATATAATTGAAAAGTTTCATCGTCTATTTATCAAACCATAAGTGTTTTAATTACATCAATTACATAATTAAAACCAAAACTCTGTTCCGGCGAAAGTATTTTGTGAAAATCAAGGTGACTGATAATAAAATTTGATTTGAAAACAAAAACCACTATGTGAATCTGAAAATACTTGACTGCAACCCGAAGTCCTTCTTGGAGGTGAATATAGCGACGTTTGTGTTAAGTGGAAGGAGTGAAAAAGAAGAAATATATAGTTCAACAATTAATTAAAAAGAAGAAAAAAAAGAGAGATAAAGAAAAAAAAGAAGAAAGAAAGAAAGAAAAGAGAAAAAGAAAATATTTTCTTTTGTTCGCGGTATTTATAATACCGACGCTTAAATCAACAACCGCAGGGAAGTGGAATAAACCCAAGGACGAGGCACCGCAGAGAAGTGGAACAAGACGATCAAGGGCGATGAAGGTAGTATAATGAGAGAAGTTCCACTTAATCACAAGATTGCGGAGGCGGTTCGTTTGTTAACTTAATATTATAAACCTTTATGTAACGAGAGAAGTTTAAATTATTATTCCACTTAGTCACAAGACTGTAGAGAGGGTTCGTTTGTTAACTTAATATTATAACCCTTTATGTAATGAGAGAAGTTTAAATTATTATTTCACTTAATAACAAGATTGCGGAGGGGTTAATATTGTACCGTTTAAGGTAATAAACTTTTTTTTCACTTAGCGAAGGAAGTGTAGGTGTCATTGACTGATAGTAGGTCAAGGCACTAGGGGTGAACACTTATTGTTTTTTTTTTTTTTTTGGGTGTGTTCCGAATTTTTTTTTAGACTTCCTTTTAGACCCAAATTGCAAAATGGCGAATATAGAAAATTGCCTAGCAGCCATTACGGGGTTGTTGCAGCAAAACGCTGCCCACCAGAGAACCACCCTTTGGCAAAGGGTGGAAAAGGATTTAAAATATCTACAGCCTTTCGAGGGCAACACGAGGAAGTTGCCCTCATTCATAAATACAGTGGACAGGATTTTAAGGGAATACGGGGGCCAGGAAAATTTAGTATACCAAATTGTATTTGATTTGAAAATATCTGGCTCGGCAAAGAATTTCCTTTCTTTGACTCCACCAGAGGATTGGGAAGGTTGCAAAACTAGGCTCAAGCAACACTTTCGGTCAACGAAGGACCAGATGTCAATAACCAATGACATCTCAAACTTAAGGGTGTCCAATATGTTGGAACTGGGTAGAAAGATAAGGGAGATAATAGACAACATTACAGAGTTAAGCGCCCTTAATGAGAACGGGGACGTGATGAAGGAGATTTTAACGGGAATGTTAATTCAAAGGGTAAAACAGTTATCGGCAGGCACTTTTGCCTGTGCAATTCGGAATATTGTTGATTGGCCATAAATGGCAAATAGCATTTATAATTTCATTGGATTGGATGCAGGAAATCTGCAGATGGCCAACAATAGCTTTCAACAACGAAGCAGAGACCAGGGGCAAAATAATTCAGATAGTAGACCCAGTTCGGGATATCAAAATAGTAACTGGGTAGATCGTGATTCCGGACGATTTAGCAATCGTTCGCAAGTCAATACGTGTCGAAATAATTGGCAGATGGCAAACTCGTCACGAAATTATAATAATCCAAATAGGCAGAACAATGTACAACAGATGAATGGTGCTTATCGGTACGAGTCGGGTCGGTACAATGCCTCGAATAGGCAAAATAATGCTCAAATAAGTGCTCGATCGCGGAACGAAACGAGTCGTTATAATAATAATTATAGCAATAATAATAATAATAGTAATAATAACAATAATAGGCAAAATGCTTCTCAACAAACAAGGCGTTCAAATGGGCCTCAACCCATGGACGTAGACGCTGCAAGCACAGCAGAAGACACAAATACGACCGAGGATTTTTTTTTATAAATTAGCCTCGGAACACGAAAATAAAATTTTAATAATGTTAACAATGTTCGATAAAAAATGGTTGACGTTGGTTGACCCGGGGTCCACTATAAGTATAATGAAAAAAAAAAGTTTTTGCGAATATAATCTCCCGATAATTAAAGGAAACGATGTGATAGTGAATACACTGAGTGGTAATATAAAAGGACCAAAAATAAGGAGCTGGAAATTATAGAATTAGAGATAGATAAAATAATTGTTAAAAACGCAGAGAATCTATTAATAAATCAAACATGTACGGAAGATGAAATATTAATAAATGGCAATAATTTGATAATGTACACGAATTGTTCAATCAAAACCAATGATTACTACTTTTTAAATTCTATTGAAGATTCACAAGAAAATATTGTAAGCATGAAATATGAAGTAAATACAAATTTTTCAAAAAAAAAATTACATTTGATGAAGTAGTAGAAGAAAGCAAAATAAATGTTAAAAGAATTTTTAATTTAAAATATCATAGTAAAATATCTTATATATGCAACGTAGCCATTTTTTTTTCTCATAATAACTCTAGTATTGATTGTTGTACTTAAACACAGATATATAAAAATTCAATTAAACAGTAGAATCCAGGAGAATTCTAATCTAAAAGGGGGAGTAGTTATGTATAATGCCAATAACCCCCCAATAACAAATAAATCGTCAACTTATGTAAGTGCAGACTCAGCACCAGACGATATAGATAAATTCATACTAAGTATAACAAATAAATAAAAGTAACTTCCGGTCCAATAATTAACGTAGAGTCAACAACATTTAATATTTCCAATTTTGTTAACTATAATGCAATAACAAACAACATCCGGCCCAATTAAAATTATAGTCTAGCTAAGCATTGTAAATTTAAGTAAACATTTCACACTAATTAGCAATAAGCATTTTTACCATTGTACATTTAAACTTTCTTTTAATATTCAATAAAGAAAAGAATTCAGTTTGGTTTTGAGTCTAGACAAAGTAAGTCTTTTCGATCATTCAGCTTAAAGTCTTTTTTTTTTAAATTCGCCCCTCGCTTTCCACGACAAGTTTCGCACACCCCCTTATTTTGACCATTATGCATCAAACACTATCCTGACAAAGTTTTATGCAATTCGGACCACGGCAACCCGTGCCGACTTGCGGTTGAAGTTATCAGTAAAATCGTACTACATTCCACTGAGTTTTGCTAATTAAATGACTTATGTTCTCGTTTTTCTTATATAACTGTATCCTTACCCCTTAAGGACTTCTTAATTAGTAAATCTAAATTTGTTTTTCTGTACCAGATGCTCAGGATATCCTTTGAAGGGTCAAAGATTGTAGAACCTCCAGAAAAATTTTAACAAAATGTGGATTTGTGGTTACTAGTTTAAAGGATAATTAAAATATAGGCTAAATATATATTTTTTTTAATTATCCTTCAAGGACATCGAAGTAATGTCCGTTAAAATTTTTATCTTTCAACTTTTTCAAAACTTTATGTGTCTTAAAAAATTGTATTTTAATAAAAGTCCTGAAAACGTATATCAAAATATTTAAGGATGCAAAATGTGACAGGAGATATCCTAGAAATTGATTTTGCAATATGGGTATCAACTGAAAGGTATTCCTGACGGCCTGAACGTTGTGTAGTTCTTATTTCGATATCTCAATCCGTTTTGAAGATATCAAACAAAACATGGACCAGGAGCAACCCAACAACCTTGCCTGTTAGCATACTGTTTTGTTACTTTCATCAACCTCTTATCGTTAAACGTCAGTCAGTGGTGGATCCACAATTTTGGGAAGGGGGGTACAATTTTTTTTTGTTATTTAATTTCGAGGACATTTTTCATTCACAGTTTCTCAAAACTGACCTTTCATACTTATTTAAAAAAAAATATATACCTACATTTGTTGGTATGCGCAATGTCAAATTCAATATCACGTATTTCAATTGTTTAAAAAGTTACCGAATGTGTTACCTAGTTATACGTATATATAAAACGCTTCCCTTCAACTCGTTTTATGTTCGTATAAAGTAGGCATGTATTACGTATATACAATACCGTCTTATCTCGTATTTAATAAACAAAAATCACAAATAAAATATCAGTTGGCAGTTTGTTGTCAATTTTACTATATTTTTTGTGTAATTTTTATTGTATTTTTTGTGAAAATTTTACTATATTTTTGGCGTAACTTTTACAATATTTTTTTGTGTCATTTTTGATATGTTTTTTTTTTTTGGAAATTTTCAATATACTTTTTGTGTAGTTTTTACTACAAACTTTGTCTAATTTTTTGCTGTAAGTTACTGTAAAAAAATATGACTTTTTGGATCCCGAAGGGAGGGGGTTTGAACCCGTAAAACACCCCTTTGAATCTGCCCTAACCATCATAAACGTCAGTTGGTGTGTGTCAAAATATTTTAGTTGTTTCGTTTGAATTATTCCCTTAGGATTTATATTGTGTGTTTTTATCGCTGCAACCATGTCGGCTGAACTTGATGCTTCTATTAAAGACATTTATTTGATAGGCACTATGTAGCATCAAATTACTGGTGCGAAACTCCCGTCGAATAGAAAAATACTCGCGGTATTATTTTGCAATATTCGGGAAGTGAAGCTGTCTGTAAAAGTGCCAACTTAGCTGTAAAGGAGTGTGTCATAATTTGGGAAAAGGCACGAATACCATCGAAATCATTACCGCATTGCGTGAAAAAGCTAGTAAAGCTATATAAAAATTGATTTTACAGGAAAAAATATAGAGGACTTCATAACACACAAAAGCAAAAGAACTTGTTTTCACGACTACAGCTCGACGATAGCTTCCTTATCGATCATCCTTCTTTATGGGCTAGTAACAATTCATTTCTGATTGCACAAACGATGGTCTCTATGTTGAAAGTTGTAAATGATACATCTGAAAGGGCTGTAAAATTAACACAGGATTTTCATGGATTACTGACAGCGGAAGAGGAACAAAAACAATACCTGTTGCGATGCGTACAGGATCATAGGAACATATATCCCAATTGCAATATCAAAACATTACAGACAATATATCCCTGTTAAAGATCTGATGATATTATACTTTTTTCGCAAAATATTTACTTGAATTATACCAATGTTACTCATACGCCGTGTATGACCTATTAAAAGTGCACTGTAATTGCAAAGTTTCAAGATGTATTAAAATATTTTTGCTAGAAAACATATTGTTCCGCAATCTACTAACACAATTTCGAAATTCCAATGTCCTTTTCTTGTGAATACTTTTTTTCAATATCCTTGCAAAGAATCCTGAAATCCTTTTAAAAGTTCAAAGGTGGATATTTGTTACACAGTCTTTTATATATGAGCCAAATATTAAAATTATGTAATTTTCGAAGCCTTAATGCACTTTTTTACGAACTTAGTATAAGCTCCTAGCAAAAACTTTAACTTAAAGTCGGCACGGGTTGCCGTTATCCTAGAGCAATAAAACTTCGCACACATGTTCTTTAGGATAAAACGCACGGATATAGAGGGTGTGCATATCAAATTTCGAACCTTCATTTTTTTCCATATATTTTTGGTACGCTCTAATACACACCCACATATCCATTCAAGTGCTTGATTTACTCGACACTTCGAAATCCATGGGAATGCTGAGTGAGCAAAATAGTTTGTATGCTGGATAGGCTATACATGTACATATCTACATTTAGGTATGTACATATGTGCATTTAGGTATGTTAGGTATTTAGGAAGATAATTAGATCGTAAGGGTTGGTGAGGACGGCTTTGTGAGCAGCAAAGTGAGTTCCCAAAAGACCGTCCTACCAACCACTAGTGGAGGCGGCAAGATCCGTTTTTGATTAAATAAAATTACATTATAATATATGGCAAGATCCGTTTTTGATTAAATAAAAATTACATTATTAAATATACATTGAAAAATAAAATACTAATGTGTTGTAATTAGTTAATCGGATAAAACCCCGTAAGTATCACCTGCCCCCGTTCACCAAAAGATGTGAACGTAAGTCGCGCTTCATTGAGTCCTTGGCGCAGAAACTGCATGTGTATTTGCTGTGTTGGGTCACGTCCTACAATTCCAATCCTCTCTCTTTTGGCTATTTTTAAGTTGATTGCATAAAATGAAATTAAAAATTGTATTTTTTTTTTTGATAAATTTAAAATTGACATTTGTCAAAGCCAACATTTCGACAGAAAAAACCTTAGAAACCAATAACTAAAAAATCTTTATGAAACGTTTATGAATAATATTTTAAAAGTAAGCCGTTTATAAACATTTGCATTTGACTTAAATTTTAATAAATTTATAAATATTTTCTCAGCCCTTACAAAATAACTATTTAAAAAACTAAAAAAAAAACATTAAAATGGAAAACGCTTATTTAATATTTATTATATCAAACATACATTAAGTTATATTCAAAAACATTTTCTATAAACATTTGCTTTTCACTTTGAAAGTTAAATGATTTATTCAACTTTTTTTCTTAACTTTATAAAAAGCTTACACTAAACTTACAAATAAATTGATATTGAAAACGCTTACATATCACTTATTAAAGCAAGTTTAATTCAAGTTATTTTTAAAAACACTTACAGAAATGCTTGTTTTGTGCTGAAAAAGTTTTGTCAAAAACACTGACAATTTTCATTTATTGTTATGAATTCTTGACTATCACATGAGCATATATGTAATACTTCTATATCAGTAATACCGAACAGTGAAGCGTGTCAAACATTACAGTACAGATATACCATGAGAGAAGGAGACAAAATCTCAAGGATGTCGTTAAACTTTTGTAAACAAAGGGGCATAAATAAATGCATACTTTAACAAAATGTAAATAAATTTACTTCGTTTTTCTTATCACTCCTTTCACTAATTAACATTAAACCATGCCAAAAATACCCAAGGTAGCGGATATAACATTATTTTACCAAATGAAAAAATTCTCTGTAGCTTATTATTATTTTTTAAACAACAAATACGAACATTTTTATTTATTTATTTTGTGATTTACTATTTTGGTATTTTCATTATTTAATCGACTAATCAAAGATTTTATAACTAAAACTATGCACAATTTGTGTAATGGGGATAGTGACCCTTTTTGAGCCCTTTGATATTTTTTTTTAAACGCGCTACTACAATTCACTAACACAAACAAAACTTGCGCATGCGCAGAACTCACATTTGCACTGATTCATATAATAATGTTTGACACGCTTCTTACACACGGCCAGTATACGAAAGGCGCAGGCTTTGCACATGAGGATAAAATGATAATAACCCAGCAAACAATCGGAGTCATAAATGATTCAGAGAGGTGTCCTAAATAGGAGCATTTGCGCTCTTTATGAGCTCATTTATGAGACCGAAATGAGTGTATTTCCCTTCCTGCGATGGTCGTCCGATATGAGCTAAATTTCATATATGACTCTTATTTGCTCACATAGAGCCTAAATAAGAGCCAAATATGACTTCTTTATGGAGCTTTTCGGGCGCATTTATGACTCTTAAAAAAGCCATATACCTACTGCACTTTTTGGGTTCTTAAATGGCCTTTTCGGCATTGAAAGGCGGACACTGGAATTGGGGAAGCATACATGACCGGCAGAATCGAAAGTGAGGGTGTATTAGTGAAAGAGCGATCATCGCACCAATAAAATTATGTTATCTATTTTTGCTCCCCCGCTCACTAGCAAAACCCCAGGCAACAGCGTATTTTGTTGAATCGTTGCTTGCAAGTGAGGACTGAGCGTAAAAAACAACATCTATTGAGTGGCGAGTGCGTTTATAGCGCCCTCCAAGCACAGCAACAATTTTATTGTTCGAGAGGCCAATTAAGAAGAGTAAAAATCTGTTTGAATTTGCTTTCACATTTTCGGGCAACTGTTCCACTAGCTGCCGTGGCTGGCATGAGATATTTGTGGGGAAAGTCCTTTAAATATATGTGGTACAATGAAAAAAATAAACACTTATATGAAGGTATACTTATCAGGGAATCCGCTAGAACGGTGCTAACAGGATAGCAAGAAAAATAGCCAGGAACAGTCCGCACGTGATATAATTGAATATTTATTTGAAATCCAAAAATTTTCACAAACAAAATATGAAAATTTGTTCCAAAATTACTTTGTTAAATGGACAAATCAGAGTCATAAAGGACTCCTGTATGATCTTATTTCGGAGGCTCATATTTTTCTAATATTTAGGACTCATATCGGACTCCTTAGTTACGAGCACTCCCAGAATGTTTGAGGGGAACAAATGATGTATTTTCAATAACTTTCAAAACTTAGTACAATTTGAGTCCCCTGCTCGTTATCCTCACACAAATAAACAAAAGAAGCCGCTGGAAAACAAAAATATGTAAGTATTAACTAAAATAATTAAATTAAATTAAAGTTTGTAATTATTCTTTCTTTGCAATTAGAACCTTGATTGGAAAACGTGCCGTGAATATAGGACCTGCGTGACTGGAACGCTCTCACTGTAGCCGGCTTTTTCATCAAACAAGCGCTTTCTATTTAAACGGACGTCCACGGACGGGCAAAGTTTGTTTGCATTCGGGTGAAATTGCGGGAGCGCATTTATAACGTGCGTTTGCTGACTAACGACAAAAGTCGGTTTCAGTGTGAGCGTAGACTATTTGGTCATGTGAAGGTCACCGCGCTTGCTGGTGATGTATTTGAAACATGCCTTCGGACGGCGCCTTCTTGAACCAAACCCCACTATGCATTTGGTTTTCAAGATCTAATCTATGCCCTACAAGACGGGTTGACATTTTTACTAGCACACTCCCACTTTAAATTGTCAATGCTGATAAAGCTTTGACAAAAACACTGACAATTGCCAATTATTGTTATAACTGACTGTCGCATGAGGATAAAAGCATAATTAGTTATCGTTAACGCTAACGCCATGTCCATAACGCTAACGATAGCGCTAGCCATATCCAATGTGAACAATTAGTCATGCAGTAACCATAAAGAAGTGACAATTTGATTAAAACAAACAAAATGAAAAAAATTGGCAGCAAATTACACATATGCTTACTCACTGAGGTAATACACACCGAAACCGAAAAGAACAAATGAAGGGCTTAGAACCAAAAGGATCTAAGTGACATTTTTAAAAAAATTGAGTTATACCCATATTTGTATAGTTAAATATAGTGTCTATTTGCTGACAATGCGATCCAAGTCATTTTGCACATTTTAGTGCCATATATTTGCCGGGCCAAAAACGTACTAAATTTTATTGCATTAATGATTGGAGCAAAAAGGATCTAAGTGCGCTCCTCCAAGCAATAAAATTCAATTGCTCGGCCAAAAGAACATGCATAATTTTTCCGAATATGCAGTTTTGTAGCCCCTTTAATTTTAGTCTAACAAAGTGCTAAACTTAAGTTCGTAGGAAGTCTCGCTGATTTTTGGCAATTTTTTTCTGGATCCAAGCGCGCTTAGACCCTTTTGGCTCCAAAAATGCTTGCAATAAAATTTCAAGCGTTGATTGCTCGGACATTAAAACATGTAGAATTTTTTGGAGTATGCAGTTTTGTAGCCCCTTTAATTTTAGTCTAAAAAAGTGCTAAACTTAAGTTCGTAGGAAGTCTCGCTGATTTTTGGCAATTTTTTTCTGGATCCAAGCGCGCTTAGACCCTTTTGGCTCCAAAAATGCTTGCAATAAAATTTCAAGCGTTGATTGCTCGGCCATAAAAATCTGTAGAATTTTTTCGAGTATGCAGTTTTGTAGCACCTTTAGTTTTAGTCTAACAAAGTGCTAAACTTAAGTTCGTAGGAAGTCTCGCTGATTTTTGGCAATTTTTTTCTAGATCCAAGTGCACTTTTTATAGGTCCTACACGGCGTATTAGTAACATAAAATCATTTTTTTGAAATTTTTTACAAAACTAAGATTAACTTACTTACTGGTTTCAAAATTGCCAAAAATCAGAGAGACTTCCTACGAACTTAAGTTTAGCACTTTGTTAGACTAAAATTAAAGGGGCTACAAAACTGCATACTCGAAAAAATTCTACAGATTTTTATGGCCGAGCAATCAACGCTTGAAATTTTATTGCAAGCATTTTTGGAGCCAAAAGGGTCTAAGCGCGCTTGGATCCAGAAAAAAAATTGCCAAAAATCAGGGAGACTTCCTACGAACTTAAGTTTAGCACTTTGTTAGACTAAAATTAAAGGGGCTACAAAACTACATACTCCAAAAAATTCTACATGTTTTAATGTCCGAGCAATCAACGCTTGAAATTTTATTGCAAGCATTTTTGGAGCCAAAAGGGTCTAAGCGCGCTTGGATCCAGAAAAAAAATTGCCAAAAATCAGGGAGACTTCCTACGAACTTAAGTTTAGCACTTTGTTAGACTAAAATTAAAGGGGCTACAAAACTGCATACTCGGAAAAATTCTATATGTTCTTTTGGCCGAGCAATCAACGTTCGAAATGTTATTTCAAAAATTTTTGGAAATTTTTGCAATAATTTTTTGAAATTTACAGTTATTTTCCATCTGCAGTAAACATCCTCTGAAATAGTTGACTAACCTGCATTCATTTAGACAGGAATCATTTCAAACGCATTTACCCATATTTTACAATAGACAATTTACTTTAACCTTAATTATCTCAATTCAACTACGATGTTACTTAGATCCTTTTGGTTCTAAGCCCTTCAAATAAAAGCTTAAAAATGTACGAAAATCACAAACATTAAGAGGGATATGGCGAAAATCAAAAACCAATTGGTTGGCTATGGTATGGTGAACGCGCTAGGGTTATGGTATGGCATTACTAATCGTTTACATTGATTTCCATAAGTTTGGTTGGAAGAGCTGATTAGCGTTATGGGCAAGGCGTTAGCGTTAACGGTAACTAATTATGCCTTAAAATCGAGCTATATTTGCGATTGTATCGGAACAGCCAAGTTATCGAAATTTTTTTTTTATTGCAAATAGCTTGTTACGACTACCCACCAACTTATAGAGCAACTATCAAACTAACTAGCAAAAAATTGTATCGTTTCGTTTGTTTATACTTTTGCGTGATCGCAATTTTATCGTATCTAGAGCATGAGCACAGTATATAATAGAGAGGTGCTGTGCTTTCTGTAGATAAAGCTGGATTTTTCTCTCTTCTTGTAACCTTAAGTAGATATTTGCTGATTTTATAGGAAATAATAACTTTGTGCTACCGAAAAATTAATTTATACATATCACTCCGTGGGATATAGATATGTAATTAAATTAAAATAAGTATTGACTGTCTTTCCCCACATTTGTGATCGACAATTGGAGGAAATTAACTAGCTTATACCCGTGGGTTCCAGCTACTTTTCCCTTATCGTCCCTCTTTCGTATAACTTCGTACCGAATTTCAGTCATGTAGGATGAATACTTCCAGAGATGTATACCATGTAAAATTACATTTTCTTGAGAGGCGGCACGCGTGCGTCCTAAACAGATGGCCGATCATAACCAAATTTGGAACAGAATCAGAATGGATGGTAAAAACCATTTTAATTTTGTAATGGTGAAAACAAAATTAAAATGGTTTTTACCATCCATTCTGATTCTGTTCTAAATTTGATTATGATCGGCCACCCGTTTAGGACGCACCCTTTTCCAACGCTTTTGCATAATTTTCATCTACCTCTTCCTATCCCTATCCCCATTCTTACTCCTTTTCTATACCCTGTCCCCTAACTATCTTCAACACACTTTCGAGGGCCACTCCTGGTTCACATTTTGGTCAATATCTCGGAAGCGGGTCCTTATATAGGACTAAACGACCCCTTGTTAAATCTCTCATGAACACATTGGTGAAAACAAAATTAAAATGGTTTTTACCATCCATTCTGATTCTGTTCCAAATTTGGTTATGATCGGCCATCCGTTTAGGACGCACCCTTTTCCAACGCTTTTGCATAATTTTCATCTAACTCTTCTTATCCCTATCCCCATTCTTACTCCTTTTCTATACCCTGTCCCCTAACTATCTTCAACACACTTTCTAGGGCCACTCCTGGTTCAGTGGGTTGAATCCCAGGAGTTTTAGCATGTAAGCCCAGCAGCGTCGAACCTATAATACTGCAGCGTTTCATTTACATAACTTTAACTTGGAAAATATCTATGTAACGGACGTATACAAAAAGTATCGTAAGCGCCAAAACTTGTTTCTATTGCCACACAACATGATTGCAAAAGTATCGTAAGTGCCATTATACCCTTAAAAACTAAGAAATTAAGGCAAATTTTAAGTCTTAATAAAAGTAGCAATTAAAATTTATGCTCTGTATTTAAATTTTAGCCAAACAAAAGTTCCAGACGAGGTGGTACTCGACGATACGGTGGCAGGGAAGTCTGAGCGCTCTCATGTTGGTGGTGATTCAGATAAACCTGCACAAATCTAAAGCAGCATCGGCTGCTTTAATCAGTCGTCTCTCTAAAGGCAAAGTAGATGTGGTCCTCATCCAAGTACCCTGGGTCAACAGCTCAAGGATTTCCGGTTTGGGGACTAAGGGTTTTAAGCTTATTCGAGCCAGCGAGGGGGGCAGGGTTAGAGCCTGTATTTTGGTTAAGTCTGAGCTGAATGCCTTTCTCTTGCCCAACTATACCAATGGTGACGTTGCCGCTGCCAGTTTAACAGTCGACAGTACCAGTCTGACGATGGCGTCGGTCTATATGCCCTACGACGCCGAAGAACCTCCGCCACAGAGGGAGGTAAAAGACCTGGTGGCAAATTTTTCCATGGGTCATCTTATTATCGGAACTGACGCCAATGCTCATCACGTCCAGTGGGGACGCTCCGATATCAATGGCAGAGGAGAGTCGTTGTTTGACTATTTGTTAACAACTAACCTGGTAGTTTGCAACGTGGGTAACGAACCTACGTTTATTACTAAAACCCGTAGGGAGGTCATAGATCTCACTATTTGCAGCGAAGGCGCCTATGAGTGGGTCAGAAAATGGTGTGTTCTCGATGAGCACTCATTCTCCGACCACTGGTACGTAGAATTAGTTCTAGACTTTTCTGTTGAGCAGCCGGTTATGAAACGCAACCCACGTAACACTAACTGGCAGCTACACAATGAAATACTATCTAGGGACTTACCAGCACTGCCCCCACAAGTCCCTTCATCAGTAGGGGAGTTGGAGGATCTGGTAAAGACCTTTACAACGGCGCTCTCGAATGCCCTAGAGCAGGCTTGCCCAGTGCCAAAACCACGCGGTAAACATAGGCCGCATTGGTGGTCCTACGACCTGGACTCGCTCCGAAAATCATGTAGGACACAATTTAATAAGGCCAAGAGCCTTGGCACGGAGACTCAATGGCTCGAATATAAAGTTAAACTCAGGGCCTACAAAAAAGCTCTGAGGCAGGCGAAGAGAGTATCCTGGAGAAATGTCTGCACTGGGGTCTAAAATGTCGACGATACAGCGAGACTTAGACGAGTGCTCTCAAAAACTCAAACAGCCACAAGCTATTTGCGCAAACCTGACGGATCCTGGACCAGCACTGAGAGGGAAACCCTAGAGCTGCTCTTGAATACGCACTTCCCAGGGAACTTGCATGAGGAACCCGTAGCACGTACAACAAACCTGGCTGTATACATGCCCATCACGGAGGAAAAGGTTAGGTGGGCGGTTAAAAGCTTCGAACCGTTCAAGGCTGCCGGACCAGACGGGATTATTCCCGCACAACTCATAAACACGCTGGAGACATCAGCCAAATGGCTGGTATTTCTCTATACAGCCTGCCTTTCTCTTAGCTACATTCCGTGCTCCTGGAGAAGTGCCACGGTAGTGTTTATTCCTAAGGCGGGGAAGGCGTCTCATTACGAGCCCAAGGACTACAGACCGATCAGTCTCTCATCCTTTGTGCTCAAAACCTTCGAGAGGATAATAAATGACTACCTCTCCTCTACTATTGATAGCAACCTGATCTGTAGCTATCAGCATGCATACACCAAAGGTAAATCTACCAAAACTGCGCTTCACAGCCTAGTTTCTGTTATTGAAAAATCGCTGTATGAGAAGGAGTACTGTCTTGCGGCCTTTTTAGATATTGAAGGAGCCTTCAACAACATAAGCCCTGATGCTATAAACGCCGCTTTAACAAGTCTGGGTATAAGCAGGTCTCTTATTGGACTTATTGATCAACTACTAAAGGGTAGACGAATAGTTTCATCACTGGGCTCGGTTGACTTATCATGCTATGTCACAAGGGGAACGCCTCAGGGTGGTGTTCTCTCCCCGCTTCTATGGAACCTCACTGTCAACTCGATGCTGCGAGACACAAGCTGGGGGGGCGGGAAGGTAGTGGCATATGCAGACGACTTAGATATAGTATATAGGGGCAAATTCCCACAAACCCTGTGCGACTTTATGCAAGTAGCACTGCGAGAGGTTTCCTCATGGTGCTCGCGCTGCGGACTGAGCATCAACCCGGGAAAAGTAGAACTGGTTCTCGTCACCAACCGTTATAAGATACCACCGCTAATACTACCAAACAGTTCTGGATAGGAAACTAACCTGGAAAGAGAATGTTCTTCAGCGCCAGAAGAAAGCGTGTATTGCACTCTAAGGGAAACGTCCAGCTGGGGCGCAAGCACTACTGGACACGCCTGTATTTTGGGATCCTATAGCTTTCTTCCGCTGAGGACAGATCGTTGTGCGCCATGGCCAGATCGTTGCGGCGTTGTGCCACTCATGGCGGCACTTCCATTTATACTGATGGCTCGAAGTTAGACGGCAGAGTTGGAGGAGGGGTTTATTCAAAGGATCTGAACCTTGAGCTCTCCTTCAGACTACCTGATCACTGCAGTGTCTTCCAGGCTGAAGTTTCAGCAATCATGGACGCCGCGGCTTGGATAGGCCAACACACTATCGGACAGGACATTTTTATATTCAGCGACAGCCAGGCGGCCATCAAATCCCTTGGCTCTTATTCGTTCAACTCTGAACTGACGCTCCGCTGTCGTCGATCTCTACAAGAGATGGCCCAACAGAATCGCGTGAACCTCACATGGGTCCCGGGGCATAGGGACATTGAGGGAAATTGTAGGGCAGACGAACTTGCGAGGCAGGGCACGACCAAGCAGGTTCTTCGGGAAAAAGAGCGCTTAGGTATGCCGCACGCTTATGCTGAAGGATTACAGACTCCGCCAAGCCAACGAAAGATGGCTGCAATCTCCAGGCTGCCGGATATCCAAAGAAACCTGGCCGAAATGGGATCATAAAACTGAGTTGATTTGATTTTGTGTTTTTCCGACAGGGTGGTTACTATATGTATATTGGAACGATTTTCCGTCATCCCTTGTCAATTTTGGTTTTGTAACAAACCGGTTTCGGCGATCTGCCATCTTCAGTGTTTGATTTCGTTCTCCGAACGTTCGAAAATCGTTCCAATATACATCTAGGATCATAAAAGATCAAGACAAATTTATGCCCTAAGGAGAAGAGAAATCTCCATATTAATAGGCGTATTAACTGGGCACTGCCTCATTGTAGGAGTTATAAGGATGATGAGGAGGAGGAAACGGTGGAGCACCTCATCTGCAACTGTCCGGCTTTAAGCGGCGCGAGAACGCGCTTTTTGGTAGTTCCCTTCCTGGATAGCCTAAGCCAGATCACGAAACTGGACATAAAGGACTTGAGGCCTTCATAAAGTCATCTAAATGGTTCGAGGAGGAGTAACGGTGTCTGTTTAGAAGAGTCAGTCCCGGAAATGGCTGGGTCCCGGGACTGACACTCCTAGTGGTGGTGGTATCACAACGGGCCTTTTAATACTGGCCTAGGTGTGCCTCTGCGGCAGCCACTTGAACCTAACCTAACCTAACAGGTTAAAGAAAAATAAAAAAACCGCCTCCTGAAAAATTTACTTTTTGGTTGTTGCGATATAATCAAAAAAATGACTCGAAATGATTATAATAAGTGATATATTTTCCAAACTTGTCACAATTTGAATTTGAAGCTCAAAATTATTTTTAAAATAAAAATTGGGAAAAAAGGAGCGGTAATTATTGCCATGTAAAAGTAATTGCGTGTAAGCTAAGAAGACGGTGAAGTTCAGGGTTCAAAAAAGCTTAAACATTTTCAAAGCAATAAATTTTGATTTTGCTTTTGCTTGAAAAAAATCAGCAGCCACAGCAGTTTTTATACATTTCAAACTCCAAGTACTATTTAATGCCTATAGGAATTCCCACTCACAAATGTTCCGGATAAGCTTTACGTGGTGAAGAATCTATGTAGACAGAGGGGAAATTATTATAACATTTTTAGTTCATTTTAAAAACATTTTAAATTAAAAATATTTTTTTATTCTATTTTTTTATTTTATACTTTTTAGTAGTGAGTCTGTGAAAATTTCTAAGATTGTAATTGGATATTAACGAAAGCGTAAATGTATACATTTAACAGCTCAGTTAGATGAACGCTATAGATAAATTGATATGAATACTTTTAATTTTGAAATTCCCATTAATTTAATTTTTGACCCATTTTTTAGCATATTCTTCTATTTTTGTCTAGTGTGCATTGACTGCGGAAACGGTCAAAATTCTAAAATTAAAATTCTGAAGTCAAAATTCCGGAATCAAAATTCTGGGTCGACAAAATTCTGGAAATCGGAATTCCGCACTTCCTTCGCCTTTTTTGGCTGTATTTCAAAATTCTGGTTTTTCATAATTCCGGAATTTACGTTTTCCAGAATTAATTCTGGAAATTTTTTCCCCAAAATTTGAGCAAAATCGAGTATTTTAATAAATTGTGCTTATATTTAAGAAATATACATTGACTTTGATTTTTTGGTCATAAGACAGAAAACCAGCGGAACAATTTGTATTTCTACTCAGCCGTGTATGATAAATAGCTGCCTCATCATCGTTGGAACAACGTCAAATTTACCGTACATAATCCAGCAGTCGCTCTCATTTAACAACTGCAGCGAAGATTTTGTTCCAAAAATAAGAATGCATTCGCCATAACTTTAATAACTTTCTTACTTAAAATAAATAGTTGACCTTCCAAAACGTAAAGTGATAATAAAGGAATGTCTATTTTTTCAACACAAGTTGGCTCTTTAAAACATTTTAAACTGTTCCGTTGTCTTCTAATTTTTAACTTAAGGGCAACTCTTGATGACAGATAATGTCCAATGTGTTTTTCTGTCATAGATACCGAACGCTGAATTATTTGGCTAGGCTGCAGAAAACTCAAGCGAAACCATATTTTTAAAATGATTACTTGGATCTGCAACCGATTTTTTATGCGCACATGGATCATGAGAATGTTCATTTTTTTTCGTATAACATTTCACAGCCGTGAAATTGTGTGTCAATACGCACGGTACATTTGTTTTTAATTCCTTCAGAACAAGTCCAGTTAAATGTTAAAGGCAAAATTTTGTAATTAATGATTAAAAATGCGTGTTGATAACAAAAAAAGTGCGCACTTTTTTTGTTATCAACACGCATTTTTAATCATTAATTACAGAATTTTGAATTTCAGAATTTTGGTTTCCAGAATTTTGCAATTTAGAATTTCGTTATCCAGAATTTTGGATTCCAGAATATTGACTTCCATAATTTTGATTTCCGGTGTTTCGACTTCCGGAATTATGAATGCAGAATTTCCAAAAAAGCAGAATTTTGACCCCAACCCCATTGACTGCTTTGAAAAACTGCATGTCGAACAGCGTCATCGAATCGGGTAAATTTTCGAGGTGTTTACACACTAAACTCCTCGCGGAAGTTTACCGAATTTGTGTAAACTTCGTTCCATAAAAATTTTGACAGTTCATTTACGCATTCGGTAATTTTCTACGTTTACACGCTTTACGCGGTGTTTTTATGGTTACATGAATAAAATTACTCTTTTTTAAGCAATATAAAATACATCATGACTGCGCCTAAATGTATGTAAGTGAAATCCAAATATTTGAAATTTCGATGCTATTTATATACAGATGGCGCTGAAAACGCATTACAGCATGCGCATTATTATATGTGTACCATGACATAATAATTCATATGGTAGCCGCAGCCCAAAACAGAATACGAAATTACCGTTTTGGCCCGAATTTTTGTGTCAAAAGCAGTGGCAAAACAACCAACGCATAAAAACCGTGTGCACGTGTATACTTATTTTTCCTGGCTTTTTACTTATTTTTCCACATTTTCGAAAGAGATTATCACAAAGCACTCGCTAAATTTCTTTTCACAACTATTTTTTTCTAAAAGAGTTTACTAAAACTCATTAAAAGAAGCAACCGAATTCCGTAGCTTTTCCACAAACTATGCAAAAAAATGTAAACAAGCAAACAAAAAGGGTGATAGTTTGAGTGATAAAAAATCAACTGTGCATGAAAGAACAGTTAGCCAAAGCTGTCAATACAACCATACTTATTGAACCATGATGTGTACGAAATATTCAGATAGCAATAAGGAAGATAGACCGATAAATGGGACTTTTGCAATTAAAGCAATATTTTGGATTGTTTTTTTTTCGTATAATGCATTATCAGCGAAACCTGAACGATGGTGAAAATTTCAAAACCCCAGCTCAACGGGAAGTTAGTTCAAAATCCAAAGCAAAATCTCTGGAAATGAAACTTTTCAAATATCTCTACCCGTGCGTTATATTGCGTGGGGCAGAAAACTAAACGATGATGAAAATTTCAAGATTCTACCTCAACGGGAAGTTCGTTGAAAAACGAATTAATCGACACCGAAAATAGACCTTCGCATTTCTTAAATAGAGCGACTCACGCGCCACCTAGCGGGCCCAATTTTTTTGAACATTTGGAAATTGATTAAGTAATACACACGCTAAATATTAGCTAAATCGGTCCATAATTAGGACTTTCAGTTTTTATTACCCCGATCTCAGCTCCACCTAGCGGAATTTTTTTTAAGGAAAATATTTATTTTCATAGTAGTAATACATGTTCCGAATTTCAGCTAAATCGGACCATATATGCGATTTTTGAAAATATAGCGGCCCACGCGTCACCTATCGGAATTTTTTTTTTTTCATAATATTGCATTGTCACCGCGACCTGAACTGTTGTGAAAATTTCAAGACCCTAGCGCAACAGGAAGTTGGTTCAAAATGGAATGCAAAAATCCGGGCACAATAACGACGAAAGCGACCTAATAAAAACATTTTAAAAAATTACAACAACCACATGAAAACTTGCAACTTTGTTTGCAAATATCTCTTCAGAGAAGCAAACTATTAAAAAAGCGCTTCCGCATTCGTGATACTGAGGCCAAACCCCGTCTTTTGAGCCCCCTTCCATAATTTTAGCTAATTATTTAGCAGTTGACAGCTAAAGTAGACAATTACCTTAGTTATTAACAATTTGGAAATTCACTGCACTTTATTTGTTATTATACTTTTTTGCTATTAATAATAGATGCTATGTTCCATTTCGTTTATTCCATCAATATGATAAAAACTCACCACTATTTTATCGCAAGGTGAATTTAGTGTGTTACAGAAACATTTTTCATATCGAAATCGATACGAGCCTTGCGATAGCAAATCAATCGCTATTATAACGAAAGGTTATAGAAACGGGCTACAGATCGAAGTTGGTATTTGAAGATTGTCTCTGCCATGCAGGAGAAAGAGTGGTTGGTATAGTGAAGATACGAGCCGCATGTCCGGAGTCTGTGTATATGTGATTATTGTTCCAATTATTTAATTGGAATTGGCCGAAACCGTCCTCTAAACGTCTGTTTATTAGTGTCCGACCGAAACTGGAATTTTAGGCCG
>CAXKVI010000571.1:0-21036 GCA_964058755.1 Campiglossa producta | reverse complement strand
AACAACGTCAAATTCAATCACACTTTGTTGAATACATTTTGATTTCCCCCCATATATTTAAACTTGAATGCATACATTCCACTCTATGATTTTCAAGCAAAATTTGATTTTTCACTTGAGGTTTATATAAATGATGAAGTTTAAATGCCTGACGTCCATATGGCGAGGCATTTTATTTTTTTCTCAACGTAATATGTTAGACATTGATATTTTGCACATGTAGCTCTTTCCTGTGCAAAAATGAGTTCTGGTGCAATTATTTTGCATAGTTTTTACAAAAATTTAAACACTAAATGATTTCAAAATGATCTGAAATACTCACACATAACAAGAATTTTATTTAACACTATGTGACCGCTTGAGAAAAAAAACGAACAACTCATACTTTGACAGGTTGAATTTCATAACTGTCAAAAAATTATTAAAGTGGTGCAACATTGAATTTAAACTATAATATAGAGGCCCAATAGGTACTACCCAGGGGTGTATCCAAAGAGGTGGTTTTCAGGTTGGACCCCATCCCCCTCAGGGATCCAAAAAGTCATATATCTCAAAGTAATTCACCGCAAAAAATATAGTAAAAATTACGCAAAATATTTAACAAAAATTACACAAAAAATATGGTAAAAATCACGCAAAAAACAGTACAAATACGCGAAAAATATAGTAAAAATTACACAAAAAATATGGTAAAAGTTACGACAAAAATATACAGTCGAACTTCTTTATAGTGAACTTCTATACAATGAAGCTCTCCGTATAATGAATTCATTTCGAATACACCGGTTTTGGTTCTAATTTCAGTGCATTTTCGTCTCCATATAATGAACTTATGATTTCCATATAGTGAAATTTTCTAAAAGTTGGCGACGGCGAGTACCGAAGAATATATAATGATGAGCTTTACGCAGACGTAGACAGCGAATTAAAACCCAGCGGCTCCGCTGGCTAGGACGCTCCGGTCCAGAAGGTATTTTTATCGGCACCCGCCGGTGGAAGTAGAGGAAGAGGGAGACCACCACTTCGATGGCAGGACCAAGTAGAGGCAGACCTGCGAGCACGCAGTGTCTCTAATTGGCGCCAGTTGGCTCAACAAAGAACAGACTGGCGTAACATGTTGGACGGCTAAAATCGCCTAGCCGGTTGAAGGCTATTTTAAGTAAGTAAGTAATCAAATTTCCTATATAATGAACAAAGTTAACAGCAAGAAGGTCAAATCTCATACGTTTTTTTCTCCATATAGTGAATTTTTTTAAAATATTTTTTCTATTCCGTTCAGTTATAGTTACTAATTAATGTTTTCAACTCATAAACTTATTTTTGAAGTTTTTTCTAAACATTTAAAATGAAATAAACTAAGCTTACTATTTATTTCAAGTAAATTTAAGTAAATAGTCGAGCAATTTCTTACATATATTATTTTTTTTTAAATTTCGAAAGAATAGCCCTATAGTAAAACTGCTTTGAATTTGGCATTGATCATTTCAACAAATGTAGATATATGTATACTTTTTAGGAAAACAAGCAAGAAACTGCGAATGAAAAAGGGTCCTCGAATTTAAATAAAAAATAAATTAACCCCCTTTTTAAAAATCCGGAAAGGGGTTTAAATTTCAAACTCCCCCTTCGGGACACAAAAAGTCATACATAGTTTTTCACAGTAATTTGTCCAAGAACAATTCGGATGAAGAATTTAAAAAAATTGTGTGATTGGAACGAAAATTATATCAGTTATTTTAATAATGGTTTGCAAAATGTATGTGTGAATTTAAAACAATAAAAATTGGCGAGTCCGCGGGGTGGCTTTTAGGTTCAACCCCTTAATAAAAATTACCCCAAAAATATAGCTGAAATTAAGCAAAAAATACTGTTAACAAGTAAGGAAGTCTAAGTTCGGGTAAACCGAGTATTAAATATCCAGCGATAGTGGGCGGTGCCACGCCTACTTTTAAAAATTTATAGAAAAAGGCATAGTGACCACGGGGTTTACCTAAAAAATTATATCATTTTAGAAATTTCCCTTACCGAATTATGTCAATTTAGGTGATTTTAGAAATTTTCGATATCGAAAGTGGACATGGTTGGAGGGCGATTTTATCCAATTTCATCAGGTATACTCCCAGCGATACTAGTATGCTTTGTGCCAATTTCCGTCGTTCTATCGTAGTCAGTTTAAAATTACGACCAGTCAAATTTTCAAAAATGCCTCCCTTAAAAGTGGGCAGTGCACCCCCACCTTAGACAATTTATGGAAAAATCATAAGAGAATGAGCAGGAGGATTCACCTATAAAACTATATCATTTTAGCCATTTCAGCTGCAGAGAGCGTGGTTATCATCCGATTCCGCCCATTTTCAATAGCAACCTAAATTGGCCAGAAAGTAACCTTTATTCAAAATTTCAGGCAAATATCTCAATTTTTATTTAAGTTATTTTGTGCGGTTACGTAGTACCGTTATGTGGACAAAATTATAATACGCGAAAAATATAGTAAAAAATTTTAGCACCCCCTTCCCGAAATCCTGGATCTGCCACTGGTTCGGAAAAATGATTAGTTGATCTCAAAGTACAAATGCTCACAAAATTGTATCTCACAAGTTTATGAGATCCTTTCTTTGAAACAGGCGGGTCCAGAACATTAAAGTACTCTTATTGGCAGGTCTGTCTCTTTTTTCTCTGGTACTTATAAACAAGTCTATGATCATTATATGTTCACGAAGGGTATCTTTGCCCAGGTTTCGTTTTGTATAACTGACTCAATTTATGCATATCTAACAGGTGAAACTTGTTATTCTTGCTTTGCGATATCAAAACATTCTTTTCAGTTACATTTGGATATTATAATACTCGTCCTTTGGTGCGAATTTTAGCCGTTAAAGAGTCTTCAAATGAAGGTACATAATTATGCAAATGTAAAAAAGGATTTTCCAACAAACTCTAAAACACCACTGAAGATAATAAAATTCAAAATTACATCATTTCCGCAACAACAGACAAAACATTGATTTTTTACGATCTTCATCAAACTTAAGAATATCACAAAAAAAGAGTGCAGATCCGTGCAAACGAAATTTATGCAAATGTGAAAATTTTCTCACGATACCAAACTGAAGACATTTGACTATGACCTGTCATACGAGTATTTATGCATCTAATGCTGTTTATGGCTAAAGCAAATGCAAAAGATTTTCCCTTTTAATCAACCAAGCGAATTTCATATGCAAAAAAAAAACAACACAAAAACAAAAAAAAAAAACAAAACAAAAGCAAATCCAAACGGAAGCTGAGCCATCCAACATATGAGCCGATCTGCACGCATTACAATTTTACATGCCAGCGATGCGCAAAGTTACCGACGAAACGATAGATCAAGAAAATTTTCTAACAAATTTGCATAATTTTCCCTTTTACACAGACGATCCCTTTGGCGAGCTAGCAAACTTACACACACATGCATATGCATACATACATAGCATAGATGCTTGTGTGCATCAATATTTGCTAAAGGGTTAATGTGCTCAGCTGATTTGCATATCCTAGTATTTGTCATATGAAAATCTAAAGGAAAAAGAGTTGCATGTGAATATTAATGCCATTTATTACCTTCTCCCTCTCTCTTTCATAGAAGCAATAGAAATTGGCAAGGCGAAATGAAAATAAAAGCGAAAGTAGCTGCTTATTGTTGAAAAGGATCAGCGAGAGTTGCTTGAAAAGGTAAATTGGCTTCACAGCACGAGATTGCCGTGTTGTAGGGAATTAATGAAAGAGTAAAAGGTATGCACTGCCAATACAATTGCAGCATATATTTTTATTATTAAGTTGCACGAGAGAACCTTCCACAGATATCCCGCAAGTCTCAATCATCTCTCACTGTTCTCACATCCTTTATTTGATTTCCTGCAGCGTTCGTGATCACACAGCCACTCAAACAGCATCTTTTCACTTCCAATAACATTCTCGGCACTCGTGATCCTTGCGCATTTTCCAATACAAACCCTTGTGCGCTCGGAGAGAATCGAAAGCATGCATAAATTTGTATGCACAAAGGGTTACTTGTCAGTGGCACAGCATCCCTAAGATGCTACGCTTGTCGGCCAAAGGTTATAAAAAAATTTGCATTTCTTCTGCTGCATCTGACCCCTACCGTCTTTTGCGCCTTTTTTTCTGCATTTCACGTAATCATGCTGCGGTCTTCAACGCCTGATAATATGCAAATTTTTTTTCTAATGCAATTTTCTTATGCAAATTAGTTTGCTGTTCGTGTCATTGGGAAAACTTTCTCACGCTTTGCTTGCAGCGTCCTTGCAGCAATTTTGTATAAAAAAAAAATAATATATGCGTTTTATTCACTTTTGGTTTATATGTAGATATGTATATTTGTTATTGTTGCTACATTAACGATCCAACTGTGCATCAGCTGTGCTTCCAATAAATTTCGATCGATTTTTAATCTTCAATATTCAGATCCAATTTTTTTCGCTGTTGCTTGTCATTGAGTTGTTGTAAATGAATTAAGCGGTTATATTTTATAATTGTTTTTGGTATTTATGAAAAAAAGTATGTTAGCCAGGAGTTGTTTTGCCCCTGTTATGAAAATGCAAATTTTTTAACGAACTTGTCAAAGAACCTACATACATAAATACATACATATGTGAGCTCATCAAAGGAAAAAGTGTAACGGATTTTAGCACGAGCGCGATACCTGTTTCTTAATAGGTAACTGAACAAAAAATGTACAAAAGTTGTAAAATGTGTGCATGTGTTCATATGCAAATTCAAAAAAAAAAAAAAAAAATGATTTCCCTGAGGGTTAGCTAAAATGCTAAAAAGCCGTTATGAAATCAAAGTAATAAGTATTTTCATTATATTATAACGTTTTGTTGTTTTGTATTTACTCATCTTATATAGGCTTATATTTCTTAAGTCTTAAGGAAAGAGTTTGTGGACATATCGGTCGTTTTAGAATTTCACTTCTTTAGCCAAAGCCCTTAAACGCAAAGTCCCTTTTTTGCAGTTTATGACTTAATTAGTGGCGCAGATAAAGGGGCGTTTCTGAAAAATGTTTTGAAATATGCATACACATACATACATTAGACTAACCCAATTGAAAAAATTGTTTCATTTTGGATAACTTTATTGTTTTTAGTTTTCAGAGTGGTGAAAAGAAAAATTACTGTAAAAGTTATGATATTAAGTTCTAGAAAACTATCATTGCTAGTTTAGATTTTCCAGGCCTTACAAAATTTGGTATAAAACCGACAAACCATTGCAATTGTTCAAATCGGATGAAAAATAAAGAATGTACTGAATTTAGAACAGTACACAGAGCCAAATCGTCATAAAAATAAGGAGATTGTCTCTTTGAACAGCTTCGTGGCACAAAAAGAGGACAGAAGTCAGAGACGAAGATATTTCCATAGAGATTTCTTCTTATTTTTGGGAGGTAAATCTTTTTAATTTTATTTAAAAGTATACCTTCTTCAAATGTGTAATTGGACGCCACCAAGCACAAGTACACCATAGCATCATGGTAGAGATCTCCGTTCAGCAGTTAATAATTCTTAGTTCGATTCGCGATGTGGTGAGGCAAAAGGAACAAAGGTGTAATTAGACGTTGGCAAGTTAAGTATACGATGGCATGGTGGTGTAGATTAGCCTAGACTAGACATCTGGGTTGAGCGTTCATTTTTTTTAATTTGAAATATTAAAAAGAAAATCTTCTTAATACTATGTGATTTCTCTATGAAAACATTTATTAGATTTTCTCTTCAAATATATGAAGCCCATCCTCTTAAAGAAAAACTATAGATATATCTTCTTACTTTCGTTCTATTTTATTAGGTGGTTTTCGCTCTGTGTAAATTTCAATTATTGAACTTTGTGGACCGTTATCTCAGCGCATACAAAAAAGCGCATATTTTTAGCATTAACAGAAGAAAGTAGATACCGCAGAGAATACTTTAAAAAAAAGTTAAATATCTAGCGGGGATCGGGCGTGGCCTCCTTATTGGAAAAATTTTTAAAATTTCTATATATAAAGGGGTGATTTTTTTTATATCTGCCTTATTTTAAGCCAGAATCGGTGTAAACTAAATTAACGACCTCGATTCTCGCTTCTGGATAGCCAGTGCAACAGTTCTTGCATCCTCACAAGCGAGGACTTTACTCTGACCCTGGTACCGTCCCGCATCAGTAGCCCGCGACGGACTTCCCGGAGACTCCGTCATAACATCGAGAATGGCGTTACCGATTTCGTTCCGGACAAACGGCCACCGGTCTCTAGGGATGGCACTACGGTCGTTACTTCGATCTGAAAACGGAACCTTACCGACTGAAACCGACTAATTTTTCAAAACCGAAAACGAAACTGTAACCGTTAATTTTATCTGAAAAAAAAAACAAACCCGTTTCAAAAGCCGGAACCGGTTCCAAACGGTTCTGAATTTGTTTAATGTCTTACTTCATTTTTTTCATGTTTTATAAAACGGTACCCTGAATAAAATTCACTAAAGATTGTTGAGAAAGATTCTAAAAGACATTTTTTGACCTCAGTATCGAAATTCTGAAAGACGAAAATTAATTTGAAAGTGAAAGAAACCTTAGAAAAAAATGTTAAGTGGCCCTCTCTTAGAAAACACCGTCATTTTAACGTTTTTGACGATTTCCTAAGTATCTAGAGTTAATATCTATTAGAACTTATTTTACTTTTTTTATTTTATTCTGTTCTATTAAGTTTTTTTTTAAATTATTTTTACTTTTACATTTTATTTAATTTTTTTATTTTTTTTTAATGTTTTTAAATTTTTTTTATTTTATTTTCCTTTCTTCAGGGGAGTGATTTTAAGGATTTTACCACCTACTCTTAAAACACTTAGGAAATTTAAATGATCAAATGTCAAAGGGAGATGCCAAGCAGGGATTACAGTCGAGCACTCTATATAAAATTGTCTGTTGCAGTCACGTTTGGTAGTGTTGGTTTAGAAAATATTGAGACAAATGCAATATTTATGATATAAGACAATTTCAAACAATTATTCAGTATTGATATCTGTAGCTTATCACCACAGCTCAGTCAAGAATTCACGCAGTTTTTTTACCAATTTAAATGTCCGCACTTTTATTTTGTATTGTTGTAGGAATTTTTCAGACAAAAATATCGAGTTTCACAAAACATCAGGAAAAATATAAAAGATGCATACATTATTTGTATGAACGATTGTGTAAGAATAATTTGTTTGGCACTTAAATATTGCCTATAATTTTTATTGTTTTGCCCAAAAAACAGCTCGAATTTCCCCCCGCAACAATGGCTTGCAGCAAATAATTCACAGATCCAAGTCGCATGAAATGTAAACCCACAAAAACGAGCACACGTCGAACCCGCGCCAATGTCGCCAAATAACGATCGAGCTCTACTTCTATTGTTGTAGTTTGAGGGTTTGTACAGATATTCTTTCACAGATATGCATGAAGCAATTTAGGATGAAGGTTTCTTTATATAAAGAGATATTTTTGTTATTATACATACATGATAATTTTTGTTTACTATTTTCCCCCATTTCCTACCCTCTACTTACTATGCGCCTTCTTCGTTGGTCATTTATATGCAGCAACATATTTCCACGCATTCTTGTTTTCCTTTGTCATTTGATGTCGCCTACTCCTTTAACAGAATTCTTGTTTTACCACTTTCTTGAATTTCTAACAATGGGAGATCTGACTGCTTTTTGAAGTTCTTACCATTTTCAAAAAAAATTTTGACTCTTTTGTTTCTCGTATTCTTTACATGACAACATTGTGTGTTGTTTTGTCCACCTTGTTGTTGTTGTTGTTTTATTCTGTTTTGTAATCAATACAAAAGGAATTGCTAATTAAATTCCCGCTGTGCGTGTGGCTATACAGAATAATTGGTAATTTGTATTGTTGTTGTTTTATCAATATCTTACCTTTTTATTTCTTCAAAATTATGCGATTTGTGACCTATGCTTGACCTTTCATTATTGTAAGCAGTTTCCATATAAGTTGGTATTCAAATGCTTTGATGACACTTTCCAGCATCAAAATGCTAAGATTGGTTTGGGGTAGAACAATTTAGTACCATCTTTTACGAAAAGTTTTCCTTCACAACAAATCCTACTTATATCAGTCCTTTTTTAACTTTATCAATAGGGATAGGGATAGGGATAGGGATAGGGATAGGGATAGGGATAGGGATAGGGATAGGGATAGGGATAGGGATAGGGATAGGGATAGGGATAGGGATAGGGATAGGGATAGGGATAGGGATAGGGATAGGGATAGGGATAGGGATAGGGATAGGGATAGGGATAGGGATAGGGATAGGGATAGGGATAGGGATAGGGATAGGGATAGGGATAGGGATAGGGATAGGGATAGGGATAGGGATAGGGATAGGGATAGGGATAGGGATAGGGATAGGGATAGGGATAGGGATAGGGATAGGGATAGGGATAGGGATAGGGATAGGGATAGGGATAGGGATAGGGATAGGGATAGGGATAGGGATAGGGATAGGGATAGGGATAGGGATAGGGATAGGGATAGGGATAGGGATAGGGATAGGGATAGGGATAGGGATAGGGATAGGGATAGGGATAGGGATAGGGATAGGGATAGGGATAGGGATAGGGATAGGGATAGGGATAGGGATAGGGATAGGGATAGGGATAGGGATAGGGATAGGGATAGGGATAGGGATAGGGATAGGGATAGGGATAGGGATAGGGATAGGGATAGGGATAGGGATAGGGATAGGGATAGGGATAGGGATAGGGATAGGGATAGGGATAGGGATAGGGATAGGGATAGGGATAGGGATAGGGATAGGGATAGGGATAGGGATAGGGATAGGGATAGGGATAGGGATAGGGATAGGGATAGGGATAGGGATAGGGATAGGGATAGGGATAGGGATAGGGATAGGGATAGGGATAGGGATAGGGATAGGGATAGGGATAGGGATAGGGATAGGGATAGGGGTAGGGATAGGGATAGGGATAGGGATAGGGATAGGGATAGGGATAGGGATAGGGATAGGGATAGGGATAGGGATAGGGATAGGGATAGGGATAGGGATAGGGATAGGGATAGGGATAGGGATAGGGATAGGGATAGGGATAGGGATAGGGATAGGGATAGGGATAGGGATAGGGATAGGGATAGGGATAGGGATAGGGATAGGGATAGGGATAGGGATAGGGATAGGGATAGGGATAGGGATAGGGATAGGGATAGGGATAGGGATAGGGATGGGGATAGGTAAGAAAAACGCCTAGGCGATTAATCTGATTTAAGTTCGGTAATCCCGAAATTATGAAGTTCTTTTCAATATACATACGAGTACTTATTTTTAGGCATCTTTGACAGCATCTCTTGCGCTAAGATGCTTAGAAATAAACCCACCTAATACATACAAGCAAACATACCTAATTTCAAATGTTTTGAATATTCAGTATCCGTCTGTGTGTGTAAGCACGATGACCCGTTCTAATAAACTCGCCAATCGAGTTTCCTCTAAAGATTTTTCCAAAAATGCTATTCACCATTTTCGTTTTGCCACTCTTTGCCGTGTGGCATTGCTTTTCTGCGTGGGGGTCATTAACCTGCCACCGAATGTGAAGAAGAAAACTAGCTCGTAGAACTGCGTTGCCGTTGCTAAGAATTCATGGTCACATTGCATGTGCAACAATGCAGCACGCACAAAACTAGGCAAAATATATATTTGGTGAAAGAAAAATTTGGTGAAGTAGAATTTCGGGAAAGATACACAAAAAGGCAAATATGCATACAAATTACTTAAAATAGTCAACAATCGCGCATATCTATGAAATAATGTAAACAAGAATGGCGTGGTGCGGAGCACGAAGGAGCAATATGTTGGGTCTACAACAACACAAACATTAGCATTTATATACTCAGTTCTATGGGGTTTGAATATGATAAAGCAACTGTTTCAATACTTAGCGGAGCGGTAATAAGGAGACGTCTTATATTTCTTGGTGGAATCAAAAAGTCGAATGGCTGCCGCCTGTTGCACATTGTTTCTGTTACTGATTGTCAGGATAAAAATACGGGGGACAGCGATTCACACAGACGGAGTTTTATGCATAAAAACACATGCACGTACTTATCTATGGGATATATTTATAGTTACATATGTGCTAAACTGTACTTCACTACGTATGTATGCATATTCACAAATATTTATGAATTTCTGTAAGTTAGGGTGTTGCATTTTCAGGCAGATTTTTTTACAATCCTCCTCACGATGAAAATGGATAACAGTACATGCGAAAGGAAAATTTTGTTTTCAATGTTATAAAAATTCGGGGTTGGAGGCTCTATGAAGCATATTTTTAACTTTTCGGTCATCCCAGGATGAGTTTTCAGAAATAAACTCGAAGGTATGGGGCCTTCGGCACATTAATATCTGTGCTCTTTTTTAAACTTTTTTTGCAACTGTAGCAGCAGCGTGCTTCTATTTTGCACAACACTGTATGTATATTAGAGTGTCCCGTCCAGGTATGGGATTAATTTCGTTTGAGATACGATATCGCAAGAGCTGTCAAAACGTGCCTAATTGAATACAGATTACGAGAAAAGTAAAGAAAATATAATTCAGTGCCATTTTGAGGGTTCTGCCGATTTGAAATTTTGTGAATTAAAATTTTTACAACAATATTTCGTCCCCTTTTTGCGTTTTTATCGTAAACGCCAAAACCCAAATTTTACAGGAGAGCATTTTTAAAATTTTTTTTTTATTTTTTATCATTTATGAATTGGTGGATACGATAAAAAAGATAGCCATTTTTTGAAATAACTGTAAGGATTTCAGCTATAATTTTTTTCCAGATGATGCGCTAAGGGATGATGAACAAATTTGCATCAAAAAGTAAATTTCGAAAAAATGGTGGTTACGATAAAAACGCAAAAAGGGGACGATTTGTAATCTTTTAATATCGGTAGTGTCCTCAAGCCATAATTGTTTTTAACTTTAGAAGTCATTTCGTAATCTACTACGCAAGTTTTAAGAGGTCTTGCGTAAAAAAACTTAGGGTGTCCCTTCCAGGTATGAGATATATTTCTTTTTGAGGTACTACATCGCTAGATCTGTCAAAATGTGCGTAATTGAATACAGATTACAAGAAAAGTAAAGAAAATATAATTCAGTGCCATTTTGAGGACTCTATCGAAGTTTGAAGTTTAGTAAATTTACCTTTTTACAACAGTATTTGTAATCTTTGACAATCAATAGAGCCCTTAAGTTATAATTGTTTTTAACTTTTGAAAGAAATTTCGTAATCTAAACGCAAGTTTTAAGGGGTCCTGCGTTGAAAAAATATTTTCGAGACACACTAATGTATATGTGTGCATATGGGAAAGTGCATACTTATACAAGAGTGAAACGCATTTATATTATCTGCACCCCCGGCTATTATGGAGAAGTCAAAAGCTGCATTGTCGTTTCAGGACATGTGTGACACTTAAATAGCTACACGATACTTGTACATAAATACATACATACACTGAAGAGCAAAACTGTAACAAAATGTAATACTTTCTATTTCAACACATTTTTTTTAGGCATGTTTTAACAAATCAAATATTTTTTTTGCATAACTTTATTGGCATGTATGTACTCTCTCTCTCAAACTGGTTTGGTGTCAATGAACCACAACAACACTAATAGCAAGCAATAATTCAGATAAAGACAAATGTTACAGTTTTGCACTCACTCTTAATTTTAAAATGTTCCGTTATTTTTCTCGTAATCATATATTTGGTGGATTTTTAATCATCATAAGCGTGACTGTGAATAAAACAAAATGTCAAATCGGGAATTAAAACACCAAATAATTGATTTGCTGAAGAAGGGCGAGTCTTTAAGAAAAATAGCTAAAATAATGGAAGTTAGCCACATGGCTGTGCAAAGGCTGCGGAAAAATATACAAGACGCTGTTCCCAGTAACAAAGGAGGCCAACCAAGGAAGATAAGCGACCGCGATGCCCGCCATCTGGCAAATTTGGTAACAAGCAGCAACGCGAACACTCCCAAAGAAGCACTTAAGATCCTGGATATTAATGCCAGTCAGTGGACAGCCAGGCGCAGCCTGTCTAAACTGGGGCTAAAGGCAGCAGAGAAGAAAAAGAAGCCAATGCTGACAAAAAGACATGTGCGGTTGAGGCGGGATTTTGTTGCGGCTCGCCAAAGCTGGACAGTAGAAGATTGGGATCAGATACGTATTTATAAATGGATTATAGAAGACCTTTTTTCGGAAAATTTCAAAACGATTTCAGGTTATTTGGTCTGATGAAACCAAAATCAATCGACTTCAGTCTGATGGTCGGGCCTGGTATTGGAATAAAGACCCAAATGCAGTCCAACCACATCACATCAAGCAAACTGTAAAACATGGTGGTGGCTCCATTATGGTGTGGGCTGCATTTCCAAAAATGGTGTGGGTCCTTTAGTAAGAATAGACGGTATTATGCGAAAAGAGGAATTCCTGGCCATATTGCAACAAAATCTGCCGGGTGTAGTGGAAAATATGGGTCTTGCTGCTGAAAAAGTAATTTTTCAGCAAGACAATGACCCTAAGCACACTGCACATGTTGTACGAAATTGGATGCAACGCCAAAAATTTGGTAACTTGAACTGGCCTCCACAATCACCGGACATGAACCCAATCGAAAATTTGTGGAGTCATGTAAAATCGAAGCTTCCCGAATATTCAAGTCCGCCCAGTGGAGTTAATGAGCTGTGGGAGCGAACACGCGATGTATGGTATGCTATTCCGACTGATTTCGTCTTGAGGTATACACGAAGTATGCCCAATCGTATCCACGAGCTAAAAAAATCCAAAGGATATTGGACATTCATTGTGAGAAATAAAAAAATGGTTGAGTGCAAAACTGTAACATTTGTCTTTATCTGAATTATTGCTTGCTATTAGTGTTGTTGTTGTTGCATTGACACCAAACCAGTTTGAGAGAGAGAGTACATACATGCCAATAAAGTTATGCAAAAAAAATATTTGATTTGTTAAAACATGCCTAAAAAAAATGTGTTGAAATAGAAAGTATTACATTTTGTTACAGTTTTGCTCTTCAGTGTATGCACAAATTTGCATATAAATGCTCATAAATTTACATAGACACTACGGGGCCCGGCAGACAAAATGCACTCTCCTACACCTAAAAAAATGTATCTGCATTTTCCTTGCTCATTCATCGCTTCCTAGCCTCTGCTTCCTTCTCCTCCTTTCCTTTTTCATATCGTATTGTAATTTTTCTACTTATTCCTTTTTATCTTTAGTTCCAGCACCTATCCCAGCGATATTAGTCAAAAGTCCCGCCACCTTCTTCCTTCCTGCTTTTTTTAAGTGTTCGCGATTAAAGTTTTCACCCATGAACAATATTCTGCCAATACGAAAAGTTTCATTGGTATAGGAGGTGCCACGCCCACATCATCCAGTGTTCAAAATTCTGTATCTAAACCATTAGCCCTCTTGAATTCACAGAAAAAAATTTATCAAAATTGGTTCAGGTTCACATAAAAAACTACATCGCTAGAGTTGCATTTGGATTTCCCATACAGGTTAGAAGGTAGTAGCAGTTTTTAGTTCGCTGGGTATCATGCAGCTTTTTCCGCTATTGTTTCAAGTGCAATGGAGCTTTCCGTGTAATTTTTTGTTTCTTTGTTCATCTCATTTTTTTTGCTACTTGTTCCCAAGATGATGCCGATGTACGTTGTTTCAACGCCAGTAGATCATTCGTATGTCATATGCACTATGTACTTGCAATAGGTCTGTGTAAACATAAGGGAGTTTCGAGCATTTTCAACTTGTTAAGAAAAAGGCAATTGTTAATTTGACAATATCATTTATTTTGACAAGTGGTTAGTGTTAGAATAGTGAAGCTGAATAGTTCTACTGGGAGTAGGTACAGAGAATAAGTAAACACATTCCAAGAAAACAATTTTTCAAAAAGCAAATGTGCATTTTCTACGTTCATCATTAGTTATTTTCTCTTATTGCTGTTTTTTTCATTCTCCGTTTTTATATTTGCTGATTAATTTGACGCATTGACAATTGACTAAACGTCATTAAGGGTTGACAGTTTTTGTTTATTTAATTGAGGAATATTGTCCATCGCTTAGTTTGGTTAATAGGCAATGTGTGATGTAGTGGTTTCGACTGATACTCGAAATGAATATAAACACAATCAAAGCAAAAAAAATATTCGCAAATAAATTGCAGTTCATTAATTAGAGAAATTTTTTATTTCTACTACAAAACTATTGCGTTACCCCAACAATCGAACCAAATTTAGACCCGTGTGGCCTTAAAATGTGTTTATCAAACAAAATGTGTCGAGGTTGTTATGAAACCTGGCGCTTTCCTTTAGGATATGTTTACCAAATCCTGGGTGGAAGTACAAAAGTAGTCCCGGTAAGTTCTAAAGTGTATTCTTATGATATCAAGCTAAAAAGTATCCGCTTATCAACACTTTAGCAGAGTAAGCCTAATCTTACTAACATCACACTCCCTAAAAGATTTGTATGTGCACGGTTGAACCAAAATGCTGACAATATTCCTGCGTGTAGAATCGTCAAATGCACTCAAACATCCGAATTGTGAGTATAAAAAATTAAGGATGCGCAGATGTATCCTGAATGACGCTACAAAAAGTCATGGGAAAGATTTTTGTAAAACATTAGAAGGAAACAAGTATATAATTTTGAATGAATTTCTAATGCACATTTGTAGGTAGCTACTTGTGGATAAATTAAAAATCTCCAACTGTTGCATACCCGCTAATATTCAAAACCAATCAAAACAAAATAGAAATACTTATGCAAGTTTACGATTTTCTTAAGTACGTACATATGTATATTAGACTATCCCAAAAATGTATGGAAAAAACTGAAGGTTCGAAATTTGATATGCATACCCTAAATAACATGTGTTATTGTTCTAGGATAACGGCAACCCGTGCCGATTTTCAGCTAAAGTTCTTGCTAGCAGCTTACACTAAGTTTGCAAAATAGTTCAATAAAACTTCAAAAATTACACAATTTTAATATTTGGCTCATATTTAAAAGACTGTGCAACAAATCTCCACCTTTCAACTTTTAAAAGGATTGAAGGATTCTTTGCAAGGATATTGAAAAAACGTATTCACGAGAAAAGGGCATTGGAATTTCAAGAGTGTTTTAGTGATTGCTTAACAATATGTTTTCCATCAAAAATAATTGGGCACATCTTGCAACTATGCATTTATAGTGCACTATTTATAGGTCCTACACGGCGTGTGAGTAACATTTACCTCTTCTTTTCATACTTGTATATAAGTTTGGTCGATATCTCCAAAACGGATTGAGATATCGAAATAAAACTTACACTACTTGCAGCCCCCCATGAACACGTTTCATTTGATACCCATATTGTAAAATCAATTCCTGGGGTATGTCCTGCCCATCTCCTGTGCATCCTTAAATATTTGTATACAGATTTTTAGAACATTTTTTTAAAACGCATAGAGTTTCGGAAAAGTTGAGGGATAATAATTTTAAAGGACATTACTTCCATATCCTTGAAGGATAATTAAAACAAGTAGTATTTAGCCTATATTTCAGTTATCCTTTATATTAGTAAACATATATCCACATTTTGTTGAAATTTTTCGGGAGGCCCTACAATCTTTGGTCCTTTAAAGAATATTCTGAACTCCCGGTAGAGAAAAAAATACCGATTTACTAATTACGAAGTCCTTAAAGGGTAACGATACAGCAATATGAGAAAAACGAGTACATAAATCATTAAATTAGCGAATCGCATATGCAAATGCATACAACTTTGTCAGGATACTTTTTGTTGCATAATGGTCAAACTTAGGGGGTTTGCGTATAAATAAAATAACTTTGAAATTTCGAGACAGTCTAATGTATATGTTAAAAAAACGCTTGAAGCAGAGACAACCAGGAACCCTTAGAAAAAGTCCATGAAGTTACAATTTTTTTCGGCAAAAAGAATTCATCTTTGTTGAGCACTTTTTTCAGGAGAGAACAAAAGTCATTTTCAATAACTAACAAACCGCTGATATAAATTTTGTATAATTTATACTTTTGCACAAGGGTCTCATTGGAAAATGTGGCTTTTTGTAATTGCAAAAGTTTTCGAGGTACGTCCACTTTTCCTCTAGGCATCAACAATCTCCCCAGGCTACGTCCCTGTCACCAAAGATCACATTTATATATAGGGATTTGATTCTGGAAGTCCTGGGATGACAAAAGAAAATTTCTTCAGGAACACTACTAAACCCGGACTTTTGTAACATCGAAACTCCAATCTGGTTAAACCAAATTTTGTATGTAATATATCCAACCATAAGGCTATCGATTTTGAGTATTCGATAAAAAGAACAATTCTTATTTTTAGAATTTCCATGGGATAGTCTGAATTTTAACCCCTACTGAGACACGCTTTCGACGTTTCCAACGAAATCAACTTTTTTATGTGATATTTCCGAATATTGTGCGATCGATTTCGAGCATTAGATAAAAAGAAAAATCACTTTAAGTTTTTGAGTCTCCATAGTGAAATCTGAACTTTGAACCCCATGCGACTCGCGTAAACCATCTACAGTTGGATGCAACTTCTCTAGGGGGGTGAGATTGAAAAAAATTGTACATTTAATTACAAGGCCCACCCTAATCTATGCATATAACCCTAATCTATGTATATAACAAGTAAGGAAGTCTCAAGTTCGGGTGAACCGAACATTAAATACCCAGCGTAATTTTCAGAATATGATAACAATGGTATAGCCCCTAGGAGGATTTACCTAAAGTTTTTACTATCTTAGCTATTTACCTTGCCGAATTATGTCAATTTATGTGATTTTCGAAATGTAACATATCGAACGTGGGCGTGGTCGGAAAGCGATTTCGTCCAATTACATCAGGTATGCTGCCTATTAGCTAGTATACCTTGTACCAATTTCATCGTTCCACCGTAATCAGTTTAAAAGTTATGACCGCTGAAATTTTCAAATATGCCTCCCTGAAAAGTGGGCGATACCACGCCTACATTTAAAAATTTGTCAAAAAATCCAACAGAATGACTAGGGGGTTCATCCTACCAAACTATAGCATTTTAGCCATTTCCGTTACCGAAGTATGTATGTCAATTTATGTGATTTTCGAAATTTTCGATATCGAAAGTGGGCGTGGTAATCAGTTTAAAAGTAACGACCAGTTAAATTTTCAAAAATGCCCCCTTAATGCCGGTGCCACGCCCACTATAAAAAGTTTTTATTTAATTTATTTATCATAAGAAAATGACCTATAAAATTATATCATTTTAGCCATTTCAGCTGCCGAGATATGTCAATTTGTGTGATTTTCGAAATTTTCGATATCAAAAAAGGGGGCGTGGTTATCATCCCATTTCGCCCACTTTCAATAGCAACCTACCCTGGCCAGAAAGTAGCCTGTATACAAAATGTCATGCAAATATCTCAATTTTTCCTCAAGTTATCGTGTACACAGACGGACAGACGGGCAGACGAACTTTCATATATGGAACTCTATATCTATCTCGATTATTTTGTGCTGTTACGTACTACCGTTATGTGAACAAAATTAATATACCCTTGTAGTAGTACTAGTACGCTGAGTATAAAAATGTAGGTGTATTTTGTAATCAATTGGCTCAAAAACTACTCAACGAATTTTTCAGCTAATTCCTTGGATACGTCCTCTAAGAAATTTATAAATTTTTCCCGCTAGATGGCGCGGGAGATGCTATATTTACAAAATCCACATTAATGTTTCGATTGTTCATATTCGGCACATGCATATGTTTGATGTATTATGAACAACTCTGTTGCAAAAACTTAACACGCTAGGTGGCGCTACAGTCGAAATATGTATTGAGGTTAGTTTCGTAGACAAAGTCGCGGGCACCTGATAGTAATCAAATAAATAATTATTTAAATTTATTTTATTTTGAACCTTGAAGGCGTTCATTTCTGCTTCGGCCTATATTATAAACACACGCAGGTCTGATCATTTGTATAAACCAACCGTAATAGGTAATTTAGCCACGTTGTAAGCGCTGCCGTATAAATCTAGTTGCACCTACTTAGCCAGCTTTGCGACTTTGTCAGAAAACCTTAATGTTACTTATACCAATTCTGTATCTACAACTGCACTTGTTTTATTCCGGTTTTATTCATTTTATTTCAAATACTTGATTGGATACCTGCGAACATTAAATTGCATCCCTATGTATGTATGTCAGTGTGTATGCGACCCACGAATTTATATTGAGCCAAGTGAAACAATACAAAACACACACAAAAGGTCCTTTTGCTTGAATCTTCAATATTCCCTTTACTTGTATCGAATATTACATTTGTAATATGTTGAAGGTGTTGCCACATTGCTATTATGTTTAGGTTATTGAACTATTGATCTTTGATTTGTGTCTTTTGTATAGTTTTTCATTTTCAATGTTTACTTCAGTTCTTTTTGTATTGTTTCAAAATATTCTCAACGATTTTCCCATCATTTGGTATTGCGTTTTATTTGCAGGTGTTTCCTTGCGTCACAGTAAAGTAGTTTATTGGCATCAGAATAACAATTGAAAAGAGAAAAGTGGGAAAAGGCAATTTTGTAGACAGCTAAGTCCCTTTTTAAGACAACAAAAAATTTCTTTCTGACTTTTTGTGGTTATACAGACACAGAGATCATTAGATCGTTAAGTACATAAGCCTTTTGCTGAGATTATAGAGCATTTAGTTTTTAGATTTTATACGCTGTTAATGGGTTAAGTGAAAATTTTAACGAATTTTAACATTTTAACTGCCAAAGAGATAGTGGTCCCGAATGGACAAACAAGAAGTGCAAGGAATTTAAATCCTCCAAATGAATCCAGCATCTTATAACTTTTGCGCTAGGTTTTTTAAGGGAGTTTGAATCAATTAGTTCTAGGATCATAAGTTTGAAGACTTTTTCTTAAGACAATCAAGTTGTAGCTAGGAACAAAAAAAAATTAAGTGTGGTGTCAGAGTACATGACTTTTTTTCAAAATATGTTTGGAGTTTTTCGATTAAATTTATTCAGATTTCTAATTTGGCCAAATACCTACCGAAACTATTTAATTTTCAGGTGCAGAATCGCATAATAGCTCGAATACTACACCGAATAAATAATGAAATATGTACAAGAATTTCGTACTATTGTGAGGCATCAGCGAGCAAAGCAAAGCTTTTGTAGAAACCGGATACTATGGAAAGCTCAGCAATTACAAAAATTTGCGAATTTCGTAATAAAAACATAAAGCGACCAAAATTTATCCAAAAGTTCAAGCTAGACTAGACTGTAAGTTTCAATTATTTAAACAAATCAACAGCATACTGTTAACTAATAAAAATGAGAATTTGAGAATGTATTTGCGTAAAAAGCTTGCAGAATTCGTGAATTATAGGAGCTGTTCATAGCTATAACGTACCGTAAGCTTGTGACCTGCATTAAAGCCATTGCCGGATTTAGAAGTTTGAGGTCCAAGGGCTAGCATTATTATAAATCTCCAATCTGTTTCGTTATTAAATAATATTCGGTCGGTTTAATGACTTCGCTTTAATACAATTTGTTTCCAAAATTTTTCAACAAACTTAAGTTCGTGTCTTAAGTCTTTTGTTTCAAGAATGTTGACAGTAAAAACTAATAATTTATCATCTTATAACTTAAATCGAGCTATTCTTGGATTTGAGTGAATCGCTTGTAGATAGTATGCTTTGTTCTAAGACTTTCTACTTGCGTGTTGCCACCATAATAGTTTTTTGTAAATATGAAGCAAAATATGCCAATATGGGTATCCAATAAAAGGTGGCCTCGGCGGCATACCAACTAAGACTCTTTCAAGTATGGTTGCTGCTTTGGGTTGCCAGCGAATCGCATTTTTTTATTTTCTATATCTATCGACCACTATCGCGGAACCTAGAGACTGATTACGATGAAATTTGATATATATGTATGCTTAATTCTTAGGTTTTCTGATTGAGTGTTACCACTTGGCGCGGTTTAGAAGGTTGCCACTTATCTCAGTTTTTTTTTAATATTGAGCAAGATATGCCAATATGGGTATCAAATGAAAGGTATTTTCGGCCGCATACCAACTAAGATGTTTTTTAAGTAGGGTTGCCTTCTTCAGAAGTTTACAGGGTTGCCAGCTTTCTGAATTTTATTTGAATAATAAAAAATATGGATACCATTATCTAAAAATTGTAAAACTAGAGTTTGTTGGTGGGGTGATTCTGAATGAAAAGTGGCTTCACAGCTTTTCTTGTAAATGGCATCGCTTTACACCTGTAATAACTTTTCACTAGTGCATTATTGCAAAAAACCTGCAGAAAAGTAGATTTTTGTTATGATTAACCACCAGTCAAATACCTCTCCTCATATACAGCAGTTCGAACTACTTTATTCAGTTCTCAATGTGTACGAATTAGCTTGCTAGCGACTGTATGTTTACTTTTCCTTATTTTTGCACGCTTTTTTATACACAAGTAGGTAGGTAGCTGTATATGGTTTAATCGTGTTTATTCGCATTTTGCAAATCGCTGATTGGTCGCTGTGCAAAAATTTTGCTACCTCGTGTAAACTTCGCCAAATTTTGCGAAAGCTTAAAGCGAATACAATTTTTGCAAAACACGCATCGTGTTGCTTCGTCTTTGTAGCTTACTTCGTGATATCTGTGCGAGAGCTCGTCACTGTGGCGCCGTAAGCTGATAGGTGGCATTTCTCAGTTTACCCCATTCGTATAAAACCTCCCTCACTGCGCACCTCTCTCCAATACCCAAGTAAGAAACTCGTTCATTCGTTTTGCTAATTTTTTCTTTTTTTCATTTTGCGAAAGTTTTTATTGCTTTGTTTATTTCTTTTTTTGCACAAGGCCCTATGTATGAACGTATACATTTGTATATGTGCGGTAGTTATATTGGCAGAGA